>JARKHS020016254.1:0-27646 GCA_030143305.2 Amblyomma americanum | reverse complement strand
GCAGTACGGATTAGAGAATAAGCTCGAATTAATGTACGTGTCATCTTAACGGAAATTAAGAGGAGAAATTTGGACTTGGGCGGAGCGCAGATAACTGATGTCCTGTTACATTAACAGAATGCATTCGAAAGGAAGAGGAACGCAGGCAGGGGCAGGCCGAGAGGGGAGCGGAAAAATTAGGTTGGGAGCACGGTGGTCGCATGGAGGCAGGGCGAATTGGAGGTCGATGCGAGATGCCTCCGTCCCGCAGTCAACGTAATCTGGCTGCAGAAAACTATTGCAACTCGGTGTCGCGGACTGAGACAGCATTCTGTAGATGTCTTTCACTGGGCAGCGGGGCTTCGATAGCGAAGTTGGAGCAAGTCGAGAAGGATTTCCTTGAGTCCAGAATTACATTCCAACGCGGTGGCATCGCGGAATTCTGTCGATGGTTGCGGGCAGTCTGGTCGGAAGCTACAACAAGTGAGACCCCGGTGTCAGGGCACAGTGTGGGTGCGCCGCAACCACTGGTTGGCAAAATGCATAGCTGTATTACGTATGCATGCGCAGCTAACATTGTCGAAGAAAAGCTGGCTACCGGCGAAGGTCGTTTGTCCTCACCGCGCTGTTGGCATGTGTTTGTATTTTCTTTTTCTTTTCTGTTAATTTATACTTAATCAAAGACTGATTACTCTGCTCTATGTACATCACTCTATATACGTATATGTAAACAAAAAAAGTCCTCTTCTATAGGTGTCAGTGGTGTAAACATCATTCATAGGACTAGGCAAAGAGAACATTAGGCAAATTTCTCCTGTCAGTTGCGCGAACGGATGCGCTTCGCCTCGCCGCATGCGTGTGTAGTACGTCACGATATAGTATAGGTCACCGCTGCCAGACTCGGTATGCGTATCCAGTTCCGTCATTGTCGCGTACTGCATGCGGCCGCTGACTTTTCGCCTCGCAGAGCTTTATAGTTCGTGTATACGGACTACGGAGTGTGGGGGACAGCGTCATGAGTCAGCGCCACACAGGTTGTCACCCTAAACACGCATGTCTGCATCTGACAGCTTTTCACCCGCGTGTAAGAACTGCTCAACATGAGCAAACCTTTATTGTCACTATTTTAATGTGACTTGTTCAAAGAGACCGCTGTTAAACGCAGCTGGGGGTGTAAATAAGCCTCCGCTTTGTTGCAGCGGTCTGGAGCGGGCCCGCCGTGGAACGATGCAGTGGTAGTCGTTGTAATGGTCAATGGTGGCGCCACGCTTTACGCAACTCTCCCGTCAGCGAGCGTTTGTCAGAATAATTCAGCGCGTTACCGGCGCACACATTTTCTCCTGCACCCCCCGTGCTGCTGAAGGAACCGTATAGGAGGAAGACATCCCAGACATCGCATGCCCTCCTTCGTATAGCGTCGTCGTAGTAGTTGTGTGTGTAGTTATACGGCACGTGAAGGACAGCAGTGCCCCCCCCCCCCCCCCCCTCACGAACACACACACATCTCTTCGGAAGCGTAGTGTACACACACATCCATCGAGGGCGTTCTCTGCGTGCGCCCGCACCGTGAGGAATTTGCGTGGTCGGTCGCGCGATCGCGAGTGGCGGAGCAATTCATGCGTGCCCTGCTCGTGCTTCTTCCTCGCTCCGCAATGCCTCCTCTTCGCCGCGGCATGCACGGGAAGGGGGGGTGTCGCGTTGCTCCTCCACGTCTGTCGGCCTTCCTCTGCTCTGTCTCGGCGGCGCATGCACGGGTGCGTGCTGCGGCAAGAACGAAGACCGGCGTAGCAGACACACGACTACGTCAGACATTCGCGCACGTTGCCCGCGGCCGGTGTCGGGTGTCGCGGCGGCGGCGGGCGTCTCGGCATAGCAGCCGCCGGGGCCGCTCTACGCCCCACGGCCGCCCCCGCAGCCGTAGCCCCGGTCGTAGCCGCAGCCGCCGGGTGGACGCCTCCTGGACCCTTCTACCTCAACGCTGCATAGCGTCCCTCTTCGTTGGACGATGGGACAGTGGCTGTCGACTGTGCATCTCCGGATCGTGTCGCTCTGGGATTACTGGTCCGGCCGCGGGGCTGGTCGCGCTATTGCTCGTCGGGTGAGTGCGTCGCCGCTCCGCATTTTTCTCTCAACGACGGAGAGGTCTGGACGGTGGACGGCCATGGCGGCGTTTGTTTCGCCTCACGGTCGGCTTTTTCCTGCGGTGTAGAGCACATCCGCTGGCGTACTCATGCCCTCCTGATGGCCTCCACTCGAATGTAGTCGCTTGATGAGGCTAGTAAGTTAGGCATACGTTGTCACTGTAAAGAAATGGGCGGCAACTCTAGGTCTGCAATTACCAGGAAGGGAAACAGGAGCGGACGATCTGATGTTTCGGCAAGAGGAGAGATGGAAGGAAGCGGCAGTGTGAAGGCATAGAAAAGCTGTTAGGGAAAGGGCGTATTAGCTACGGTGTCATTTTGGCTCGAATATTATTACCGTTGGCAACCGTGAGACTTGTGTTGCGTTTCCGACTGCAGCCACCCATCCCACCCGCAGCGCACACACCAGAGCTGCTGCTGCTTGTTAATGATCGGGTTAAACACAAATTCAGCTGCAAAGGAACACTGCAGTGTTCTATGTACATGATTAATTATAAACACGCTGCTTAAAGGGCACTACAGCATTGTAAGCTGACTTGGCCATTCGGTAGGAAGAAAAAGGAAGGAAAAAAAAATGGAAAGGCTGGAGAGGAGAACGCAGTTGATGCCCACACACACGGAACGAAACATGATATAATCATACACGCCAACATCCGTGCATGTAACCATACAGTTGCATTAACCGGTCCATGTGACTCGCTGACTACACTCACCGTGACAGCAATCGAGCGGTGACCGCCACGGTCCACGTATAACTTCCGAAAGCGGTCTTCTCGCAGCGCAAACGGCGACACAAGACAAGAAGTGACTTGTTGTCACCCCCCCCCCCCCCCCTTCTTGTCTCGTACGTGTTTTGTCGCCCTTCAGCGAGATGAATAGGCAGCGGCTAGCCCGACTTGTAACACTGTTGCGTTTCGCTCCTCCGCTGTCGAGTCTAGACGCCGTCACTTCCAGAGTTCCTTGTCACTCTTAAACCGCCTTCGCGCGTTCGCGTCTGTCCGTTGCGCGCGCCCACTGGTCGTTTCTGCGGCCACACTGTTCCCGTTCGCCGAACAACGAGCGTGCGTGGCGAGTGACACCCGGTTCGTGTTCTCGGGTCGTAAAAAAGAGCCCCGCGGCCAACGGAGCTCGTGCAGAGAGAAGCCGCTGGCTCGGTGCCACGGGAAGCTGCGTGTGTCGCGCTCTCGCGCCGTGCCGTTCCCTTCTCGCTTCCTGCTCTTTTGCTGGCAATTCATTATTCTCGCTCGTTCGTCGGCCGACCTGTTCAGTCAAGTGTTTTACGGCAGTGTTTTGTGCGACAAGCGGTTTGGCGCGATGAATGGCCGCGCGCGGGGCTCTTTGTGTTTCTGTAGTGCGGCGGCGTCTTGACGCATGCCTGCATTTGTCTACCCGCGAGACAGGCGTCGACCCCGCGCGTCTTAGCCACGCAGGGTACGGCGAGAGGTGTCTTGCCTCGAGTTGGTTAACTGCCAGGAACGATAAAAGGCGTCGCTGATTCTTTTGTTGAGCGCGCGAAGCCCACGGCAGGTAGGAGACCTGTTTGTGTCGACCGTGCTGCTTCTGTTTTATTTCTCGCCGCGCAGTTCAAGGTGCCGGGACTCTGGTATTCTGCTTAGACCGGAGCGGTGGCCAAGTGGTTGAACATCCGCCTCGTATGCGGGAGGTGCGGGGTTCGATCCCCAGTGCCGCCGGGTACCCACCGGTCATATAATGGGTACAAGCTTCCCCTGGTCTGGAGCTCGGCTTATTTAGGGTGAAATGCTTGGGAAATGGGTCTTTGACCCCACCTTGAGAAAAAGAAAAATACCTTGTGTCATGGCGCTCTTTGGCCATAGATGCCCTTGCGCCATAAAAATCCATAATCATCATCATGGTATTCTTCTTGCTCTTCTTCAGGCGACTAATTTTTCGCGCTCAGTATTTTTCGCGTTATTCGATTGACTGTCGTCTTCATTCCTATCTGGAGGGAAAAGCGTATGGTGATTTTTTTCTTTTTCAAACTGCATGATGAAGTGAAATCGGTCTACCGTCACAAAACCCCCAAAGTTTCGGTTTTAGGCTGTTTCGACTTGAAAGAGTGATGGCTATTTTACATGCAAACGGTATTTCAGAGCAATGTCTTACCCACGGAGCAAAGTAGACAGTAGAGTTACCCTGATGATGAGAGTGCGCGACTAGTGCGTCGCTGGTGCTGATTCGTCGGGAATCCGATTGATGGCTCACCGACTTAATTATTGGGGTAGGTTTCCTCTACACAGGCGCGCCGTGCGGTCGCTTTGGGCGATGACAACGGCACCATTTTTATCCTCAGATGTACGTTAGATGCTACCGCAGGTGGCAGCATGTTTGGGTATGCGGTCCATAGATGCCGTACAGTACCGCCAGGTGTCACAAGCCTCAGTTTAGGTGAAAATTTAGGAACTCCGAGTTACAGCTCTGTGCAATATATGGGGATAAAATGGCCTTTTCTTTACCGAACAATAGACATCATCACCTGAGGCGACAGTTGATCAGAGTCCCTGGTCAGACACGCCCGACTTCTCGGCCGCCGCTCGCTGCTGCATTCCGTTTGTCAGCTGCTACTCGACAGATGGCGCGTCGAGTAGCACACGAAGCAGATGACGAGTGTGAAGGGAAGCGTTGAGAGCGTGACGTCAGCTTGACATTATCGGCGCGTATCGAATGCGTTGCTGCGGGCTCTGCCACTTCGCGGTCCTCTCTGCCCTTGGACGCGATTGTTCCGGTGTTCCCAGTGACTTGGGGTGGCTAGCTCTGTATACTTCACGCCCGATCGTGAGCGTAGCTCGCGAAGGTCCTGCTCTGTGGCTGTAATTCCGCGCGATTTTCGAATGAGGTGACAAAGAGCCTTTGAAAATATTGAGAGCGAGTTGGCTACGCCAAGCGTTGCGCGGCGCGGGGCGTGCACTTCCCACCTCCTCTCCCGCGCGCCAACTGTATAAGGACGCGCACGGCGCTAATGAGATCTGCGTCACAGTTGGCCGCGCGATTCGCACATTCTCTCTCACGCCGTACGTACAACTCCGCGCTGACGACGGGGCGGCGCGCCAAACGAGCTAGCGCTCTATAATGTTGTGGCGGCCGACGCTCTTCCTTTTTCTTTCTTTCTTTCTTTCTTTCTTTCTTTCTTTCTTTCTTTCTTTCTTTCTTTCTTTCTTTCTTTCTTTCTTTCTTTCTATTATAGTTATATCACTGCTCTGAGGGGGCGATCGGACCTTCCCACGCGGCTTCAGTGGCAGGCTGGCGAGAGTGCGCGCTAATTTCCCCGGCGTGGCGGTGGCGGCGAACGCCGTCTTGCTGGCGAGCTACGCCGGCGCTGCGCGCGCGCACAGCAGAGGCACGACGCCGCTAAACGCGCTGCCCACGATTTCCGACACGAATTCGAGTGGGGCGCGCGCGATCTGCGAGCGCTTTCTGCCACGTCTTTCTTTTTTTTTTTCTATTCCCTCCACTTCTGTCTCTCTCTCCACCCCCCCCCCCCCCCCCTCCCATTCCGCTCGTTCCTTTTCCCCCAATTATGTTTTCTGTCGCCCTAGCGCTGCCCTTTGTGCGAGGACAGTCTTGTCTGTTGCGTTTTTTTTTCCTTTCAGCGTTTTTTTTTTGTTCCTCGCGGTACGTTTCTTTCGACTCGTGCGCCAACGCGCGCTTTCGGGCGGCGTTGGCCCGTAATTCGTCCCCGCTGCGCGCACTGACGCGCCGCGAATGAAAGCAAGAGCGTCGACGCGCGCGGGATACTTCTCTCGTTGTAGTACACGGTTGTTCGCGCCGTGTTCGCCAGCCTCCATGGTGAGTCCCACCGATGCGCAGCGCTGCTTGTTTTGCGGATTAGCCCGACGAGGAGGCCGGAAGCCGCGAGACCGTGTGTGTTTGTGTGTCTCACAGTCTACGAAGCCGCCGCCTATCTGTCCCATTGGTTATAGTGAACCCGTGCCTGGTGGTGGCGATGAATACATTGTCGGGTCATGTTTGCGCTGCGGTCGTTACGCTGTCTGCGGGCCTAGCCGATGTTTGCCGTCATCGTGGGGTTGCCAAGGGCACCTTGTCCTAGCCGAGGCGCGCGGTGCACTTGTTTGTGCGTTATGCGGGGCTTGTCTGGTTGCAAGAGCAAGATGAAATGACGTTAACGTTGCTTTCTACAGACACCCTTAGTCACCTATTGGTTGTCAGTATCGCCACTTCCGTAACGCGGCAGTGCTTTAACCATCTATTAACTTTGAGAGTTGAGAGAAGTGTGAGCCAGTTCAGCTCATCCATTGGGAATCGGCGTCACCGGGAAGCGAAAGCGTTTGCAAGGTTACTTGCTTAATGGGATATTTTAATGGCTTGTTTTTTTCTTCTTTTGGATAATTTTAGATTTTAGTCGCCTTCGGCTCGCCCGTCATCTCAGCGCCGTGTCCCGCGTCGTGCACCTTTTCCCGCCTTCCCGGCTGCGTACGCACACACAATCGCTGATTGGTGGTCACGCTGTGGTCGTTAGGCCGTGGCAGCCGCCGGCGCAGATCATTCTCTCGCCGCGACTGGCTCGCGCACATTAACGCCGCCAACAAGGGCGTTTGCTACACCGCTGACGTTTCATTCGGCAGCAGCGGCGTTATAAATGACTCGTGTAACCCATATTTCTTATCTGGCGCTTATGGGGAGCCGAGCCCGTCGTGTATGCATGTGTACGGAGAGAAGCCGCGCGCGTGTTTCTTCGGTGTGGTATGCGCGTCTCGCTTGCTCGAATGCGAGATCTCTGCTCTGTGTATTCGCGTGTCACGAGTTCGGGCCATCCATTAACTTTGAGCGCGCGCGATAGAGGCCGCGCAACGGGAGCCAGCAGACGAGAAACGCGCTTTGCGTCGTGATCGCCGCTTTCCTTTCTTTGGCTATGCGTCGCCAACGCCCAGTTTGTTGTGCACGGCACTCGCGACTGCTGTTTGCGTTGCTGTTGTGCGGTTGTAACGGCGCGGCGTTATAAAGTTGTCACGGAAGAAAAGTGACGGCCGATTGCTGTTATCAGTTTAACATCATCGTTGTAGAAGGCCGCACTTTTTCTTTTCTTTTTAACTTTTCGTGATCAGAAAGCATCGAAGGCTTCGGTCAAAGCGACCAAGTAAACGGGTACGCGGTGGAACAGCTTTTTTTTTCCTGCTTATTAGTCTTGTTTTTTTTTGTTTTACTGCTGAAAGTTCATATAGCGTATGCGCAGACGAGGCGCGTGCGTCTTGTTTTAACGCCTGCATCAATTATCGTTTTTTTTTCTTGTCGCGGAATAAACCAAGCACATGCCCTGCATGCCTCCTTGTGCTGAGCACCCAACGCTTTTTTTGTGCGTGTTTCGTGTCCCTTGTGCCGGCTTGGACTCGGAATCTTTTTTTTTTTATCGTCGTCTTCCTATTGCGAGGAAGGCGGCCTTGAAGTGTTAGAACCACTTTCCGCTCCCCAAACAATATGTGGAAGCGAATGACTCTTGCTCTTTGCTTCTGTGCGCCGTAGTCGGCCGAAGCACTGCATAGCTCTGTACAGCTGCCGACAGAAGAGAAAAAGAGGAGAATTATCTCTGAGTGCTGCCCGAGTTCCAGAATTGCAGCGCTCTCCGAATGCTAGCACCTTTGACTCTCCCCCGTCTCTTTCTGCTATCTTTTCTCTCTCCCTTCATAAGGCCATCCGGCCACTCTCTTTTTACGTCATCATGCATTGGGGCTATCGGGTTCGGTTCGTTTCGAAGACTCTGCTAGCTGACCTGGTGCAAATTCTGGTATTTTAGGGCATGGCACGTTAGGTTTAACCATGGTTTAACATGCCTAAGCGGCACATGGAGATATGAGGGACGCCGCAGTAAAGGGCTAATTTCGACCACCTGCGTTTTCTTTCTTTTTGCATGCACTGACTTCGTACAGCACGCGCGCCATTTCACATTTCTCCCTCATCGAAATGACAGCTGCCGCGGCCGAGTTTCAGCCCGGCGACCTCGGGCTCACAGACGTACGCCATACGTACGCCATAGCCACTGAGCCGCCGCTGTGGATCTGCGCGAAATTTCACTTCATTTCGTGTAACCTCCATTCTTTCCCCGTCTACATGTAGCCACCTAGACTGGGCGTAGTAGAGCCTCTAGCGCTAAGCGTCCGCGAGTAACGGTCTGCGTCGCCAGGTTGAGCCAGCCGCGACGCAGCGCGACGCCGTCTAGCGTCCCTCGAGGACGAATGCATATGTATGACACCTGTGCGCTCCGCCCGCAGTCGTCGGATGCGCGCAGCAACGGCGTAGGGAACGAACGGGGTGAGGCTGCTTGCGATGCGGAAAGTCTGCCGCACCTCGTTGACCCCTTCCGGTGACCCCGCGGGGCGCGTAACGCGGGGGATCGGCGTCGCGTCACGCTCTTCCTCCCAGCGGGTCCTTTTCATTGACGCGGTTGCCCTTCTCGCTCTCTCCCGGTGCTCGCCGCAACAATGACGGCCACACGCTCGCGCTACCTCTGACCTCGAGGGCCGTCACGACGAGGAAGCATGGCCTCCGAGATCACCCCTCGTGCTCGTTTCAAACGAGCGCGCGCGGGTGATCTCGGAGGCCATGGAGGAAGGAGTGTAGTGCGCTCTTTCTCCGCGCGCGGCAGCACCGTCTCTGCGCTGCTCGTCGCGCTGTGACACCAGTGAAGCCACGACCCCCTTTCTCCCCTTCTCGCACACGCACTGTGTCCGTATCATCCCACGACGGTAATGCGTGGGAGGCTTGCGCGGGCATTGAAGAAAGGCGGAAAAAAGAAAAGAACGACGGAACGACTGGAGACAAAAGGGAGACGGATAGGCGGTGTGCGCTGACGGCTGATTTGCATGACCGCTGACAGTGCTGGGAAAGGAAGCGACTCCGTGAATGCGGTGGTGGCACGGCGGTCTCACGGAGCGCGGCGTCTGTAGCGAGTAGCCGTCTCTGTGACTTGAGACGTCCGTCTGTTTCCTGAACAGTGGCGCGCCTGTCGCTCGAGCGACGTGTGTACTAAGCGGTCACTTGGCTGGGGTCGTGCGACGCACGGTGTAAAATATGTTGTGGCGGGTCAGAGTTTAATGTGGGAGTCGCTGTTTGCGGCGCGCTCTCAACATCGCGGGTGCTGCGGGAAGTGTGAGGTAAGAAGGGAAATATTTCTTAAGAAAACGGTCGTGCGTTATTAATAGTTTAAAAATTAAGTGGAGCAAAAAATTGCGTCGCCGTAGTTCGGGGCAACTGCGAAGGCTCGTAACTATGTCGTGCAATGAGATAAGAGCGTCACGAGGGCACAGAGTGGACGACACTGGCGTTTGGAGGCGGACATATTGAGAGGACCGTAAGGAGTTTTTTCGTCCCGCCTTGCGCGTGATGCGCCTTCCGTGGTGCTTTGATGACAATAAGCGTGACGAATCTTGTGATGGATCTCAAATTCGCCTGATTAAGTAGTAACTGCTCGTGAATTCCCCATGCCAAAATGTGCAGACTTAGCTTATATGACGCTAGGTGGCTTGGCAGGCGCGAGAACGTATGATCAATGCTGCGAGCCGTCTACTGTCAGCGCAAAAAAGTGGTGCGTGCCATAGAGAGCGGTCTCTTCCGCACGTCGTCCGGTGCTACCAGATAAATCGCATAGGCGCGGAGGAGGGCACGGTAGCTACAGTGAGTCAAGCAATTCAACTCCAGACTGCTGCGTACTTCGACGGCATGTTTGATAGCATGTTTCTTTCTTTTTTGTTTGTCCTGCAGGCCGAGGTAGGCAGGGCCGTCGAGGACCTGCTCGCCTCCGAGTCCACGGGCAGCTCGTCCTCCTCGGCCGGAAGCCGCAAGAACTCGTGTCCAGACCTGCACAGCTACGGCGGGGACGGTGACGATGCGTTCCGAACTCCGCGAAAGTTCGCGCCCACTTACACGTCGCTCAGCGCTCCGAGACCCCGGCGAAGCGTCAACGGCTACGGAGGCTCCGTCGCAGAGAAACTCCAGCCGCCAGCAGCAGCAGCGGTCGGGCGTCGCCGCCGTGACCAACGGCAGCGGGCGCAAACGTGCCAACAGCGACGGCACAGAAGCGCCCTGTACCTGGGACACGTTCTACGGCTGGGAGTCGCTGCAGCTGTCTCGTCCCCCGAGCGGCGACGCGCACCTGCTGTCCATCTACACCGAGCGCCTTGTGGAGGCGGTCAACGGGTCCTTCGCCGAAGAGCTGTCTTCGCTCGTGGAGTCGTCGTCGCCTTCGGCCGACGCGACAGAGACCGCCGCGGAGAGCGACGCCGTCGACAGCGATGTCCGGGGCACGTCGTCCGGTCAAGGAACCACCGCGGCCGAGCAGGTCCCGGCGTCCGCCGGAGAGGGCATCGGCGGCGACGGGAAGATTGGCGAGGGCGACGCGGTCGCCGCATCCCTAGAAGAAGGCGGACTAGATTCCGCGGGCGACGGCGAAAGTGGCGCGAGGAAGGGGTTGTCACTGGTCCGGTCGTCTTCGTGGCCCGACGTGGCGGAGCTCCGCCGTCGGACCGCGTCGGCGGCGCCGCCCACCTTCGCCCGCGCCGACAGCTGCCCGGAAACGGCGGCCCATCGCCGCCGCATCATGAGCGGCGTCGAGCCCTGCCCCTTCACCGGCGACAGCATGGACGACCAGGGGGCGGTCAGCTACGACGGCTCGCTGTACAAGAACCAGCAGCTGTACTACGAGTCCGACGGCAGCGGCCGGGAGGAAGACCGGCCGGCCGCCGAGCGACGGCCCGGTGAGTGCGCGTGCAGTTCTTGTCCGCTCGGCGTCTTTGTGGGCTCCTCCCCGAAATCGTAATGGATGGGTGCGCGCGCGTCTAGGCTATGCTTGAACAATGGTGGACGCCGCGTACTGGAGAGTCCCGATCTAATATCGGTTACCTTCGTAGCGAGGAGGCACGCGAATGCTCGCGTTTTGCCGTCTCCACAAAGACGGCTCCACAGAGACAGCATGGCGGGTTGAAGCTCTCATTACTGCGCCATCGGACACTTGTCATAGCTTTCATCCTTACGTTTCTCACGTTTCCTGCACGCGGATACCTGTGTTATCAACGTTCGTGCGAAACACATTGAGAGGAACCTGAACCGTGTTTTTTTTTCTTTTTTAGAACTAAACGAAATTCAAGCATTCGAATGTATGTAGCTTCTAGATGGAGCATCACTAGTTTTTTTCGTCCTAGCATTTTAAATGATGACGTAATCGCCGGTGTTCTCCTCACAGCGTGTGAGGTTTGGGGAAGAGCTCCTTGATGATGTCATGGACATTTGATACTTGAAATTTCGTCTGCCTTCGCCCCCATCCTGTCGATGGAGCCTAGACCGGATGTCCCCATGCAAGTGTTTCTGAGTTGGAAATGTACCTCCACCGTAGATTACGTTGGCATACGGCCCTCTGCCCGCCGCTGCTGCTCTATTCGGCGATTGCGTCACCATTTCCAATGCTAGCACAAAAGAACGTCGCATACTTTACCGGCAAGTTTCGCACATTAAGCTGCTTTAAGTTCGCCGAACTGTAAAGCCTCCTCAGCTGCCCTTTAAAGCGTCTTCCTCGGTGCTTTAATGAGAAGTCGAAATCCGGATACCAGATTTTTTCGTCGCCACAAGTTTTTTGCGAGACTAATGCACCAGTTTTCAGAGAGATCTAACTATTACATAAAGCAATTCGGCAGTTTCCACCGCAGCAATGATTTGATAGCGTGAGTTAATACCCCCTCTTTCCATGCCCGCAGGTTCCGTGGACGATGTGCCCACCGTGGAAGTTGTTCCCGAAGTCGAGCTTCGAATCAGTGATTCCGACCACGATGACGACGACCGGGACGAGGGGAAGTCCGAAGCCGCCGAGGGCACCGCGTCGTTGCCCGAGCTCTTCATCCGCGAAGACGAACGCGACCCGCCGGCGACTCCGGCGGCCCGCAGCAGCCTGAGCAGTGAACAGCGCTTAGCGCTGCGCGACTCGTTCACGCTGGACCTGCGCTCGCCGGGCCTGGCGCGCAGCCGCCTCAACCCGTACACGATTGAGGTGATCGCGAACCACGCCTCGTCTCCCGACGAGGTGCTGGAGACCGTGTCGACGCTCGAGGCCCGGCTGGCGTCGCGACCCCTGCCGCCGCTGGTGATCGACGAGACCGAGCCGGACATGGGAACCTGGTCGTCCACCTCCACGGCTCACTCCACTTCCACTGTGGTTGGTCACTCACTCACTCACTCACTCACTCACTCACTCACTCGCTCACTCACTCACTCACTCACTCACTCACTCACTCACTCACTCACTCACTCCACTCACCACTCACTCACTCACTCACTCACTCACCCACCACTCACTCACTCACTCACTCACTCACTCATTTACTCATTCACTCATTTACTTACTCATTTGCTCACTCACTCATTCACTCATTTACTCATTCACTCATTTACTCATTTACTCACTCACTCATTTGCTCATTCACTCATTTGCTCACTCACTCACTCTCACTCACTCTCCTCTCTCTCACTCACTCCCCCTCTACCTCACTCACTCCCCCCTCTCTCTCACTCTACTCACTCACTGTAGAAAGAGAGCAGAAAGATGACATTGTTGCGAACACAAAACAAAGTGAACGAGAGTTGAGGAGGAGCCGCAGCCCGCCAGCCGACGTTTCGACAATCGGGCTTGTCTTCGTCTCTTGTCGAGACGTTGGCTAGCGGCCTGAGGCTCCCTCCTCGTCAAGCCTTGTTCACCCTGCTTTGTGTAACTAGCATGGCTTGTGGTTCGACGCCGCTGCTTCGCGCCCACCGAATGTTTTGTTAGTTACCCATCAAATCGACCGCACCGACTTTGAGCTAACGTGCACGCAGTTTATTGCATGCCACGCGCCCGTATACCGCGCATGAGTGCGAAATGAGAATTTCGAAGTGCGCGCGGCTATAGAGACCGTCTTGGAGCGCGCCTCGAGAAGGCGCCGTTCAGGTACGCCACGCTTCTGCTTACCAGGGCGTATTTTCGGAACGAGTGGTGTGCGCGTTCCTCATTCTAACAAAATGGCCCCTGGAAGCTGTTCCGACCTGATAGTTTTGGGTTTAGTCGTCTGTCTGCCGAAACGTGTCATGTAGCCGACCACGCTAAAGTGAACTAGGATAGAGTAGTGCTGAGCGTCAGTCGTGAATCCTTGTTGTCTCCAATCCGAGATTTCGTCGCGGTGTCTCTCTCTCTCTCTCTCTCTCTCTCTCTCTCTCTATATATATATATATATATATATATATATATATATATATATATATATATATATATATATATATATATATATATATATATATATATATATATATATATATATATATAACCGTTGCGGGGACGGCACCATGGACCAGAAGTTATGTACTTATAAGGTATACTGACACACGCTTCAAGACATAACAAGGTTTTACATAACAAGGGACCAGTCTTCTTCAGTGTCTCTGAAGACTGACGAAGACTGGCCACCAGTCGAAACGTCAGTAAAACCTTGTTATATTTTTAATCGTGTGTCAGCATACTTTATAGATATATCTATATATACCGGGTGTTTCAGCGAACACTTTCAAAAATTTTGAAAAATAGGCTTTCTGTGCTAAAAATACGGCTTTTGCGGCATGGCATTACCAGTGCTGGCGGACACCAGAAAACCGGTGAATCGTCTTAAGCAGTAAGCTGGTTAACTATTTAATAATTAACTTTTTAACTAGTAGAGTAAGACGCCTTGTTGCAATTAAAGGTTTGTAGCCGGTCGTTAGTGATAGCCATATCAGTTTCTAGAATTTCGAAAACGCGATTGCCCTTGGCGCTGTGGCTCGACAAAATTTGGTTTTTCGACTACTTACGTGCACTGGAGGGGTGGCTTTGCCTGCATGCTTTCGAAAGCGCATGTATTTTCGCACGATGTAGCCAGATCTCTCTCTCTCTCTCTCTCTCTTTCTACACACACACACACACACACACACACACACACACACACACACACACACACACACACACACACACACACACACACACACACACACACACACACACACACACACACACACACACACACACACACACACTTAATACACGCACATGTATCACTGGAGGAGCGTTCCGTGTCTTCGTTCTGACACCTGGAGAGAAGCTCCGGGTGTCGCGCTTCTAAAACTGAAACTCCGCTGTTGCCGGCGACGACGACGCGTGTGGCAAGCACCGAGCGGGCATGTGTGTGCGTTCGTGAGAAGCGAGCGGGCGGAATAACGGTTTCCCCCGGCGTCCCTGGAGCCCGGCCAGGAAGAAACCCGATCGTGGCCGCGATAGCACCAGCTGAACACTCCCGATAGCATCTCCTCACACAGCTGCGCGCGATCCGCTGAGAGCTCGCCGGGAGAGGCGCTTTTTACAGGCGCGTTGCGTCGCGTGGCCTCGTGGAGTGATCGGCCGCGAACGGGAGAGTAATAAAAAGGAAAGGGAAGGAATGAATAAAAAATGAAGGAGAAGGAATATTTTTGCAGCTGTAAACGCGTGCGATCCTCGCGCGATATTGAGGAATGCTGTTTAGGGCCAGGCTTTTATGGCTCCTAAGGAAGAGGCGTGGGAGACAGAGGGGGAGGGAAGAGAGAAAGGAATTGATTAGAGGGGAGGGAGAGAGAGAGATTAGAGGTGGTGACTATGTGACCTCTAGAAGTCGGCGACAGGGCCGATCTGTCCTGCGATATAGCTTCGAGCGGCGCTCTATGGCAACAAAGTAGCGCAGTTTATGAGACACTGAGTTCTTCAATTAAGTTTGTTCTCATTACGTATTATAGTGGCATCTATTCGCGCGAAAGCGAAGAAAATTATGTGGGCATGGTTGTTAAAAAGAGGGATTACGAAGCTTCAAAGAAACGTGCTATCGTTCCCATGCTGCCGTGAGGTGCTGCAAGTATGGAATGGCAAGTGCCGTAATGAGCGAGGAGTCCCCGCGATTGGTCCCTTGTGCGCTTGATGACATGGGCTTTCTTGTAGCAATTTTTCTCGCATGAGCTGCTTATAAAACCGCTTCCTTTTTTTGGGCTACGGGTGCGTGCAGTCTTTCTCTGAAATGAGCCATTCTGTGACGGTGCCGTTCTTAGTAAGTCTTCCGCACAACACTGTAAACAGAAAACCACCTGAATAGGAGTAAATGAGTGCCCATGCAACGCCGCATCGTCGGCGTACCCTTCTATTCCGTACCCTCTCTCGTCAAGTGCGTGGAGTGGTACGGAGACACAGGGCGCTCCAGTAATCTATAGGTTGAGAAGGATATATGTGGCGACACCCTTAGTGGAGAAGCTCTATTAGGCACTCTATAATGAAAACTGGATGCTAAGGATCAAGCGATGCGCACTCGCACAAAAGGCTCGCGCGCAGATATACAATCATATATGATCTGCACAATATTGCACGCGAGTCCAGTGTCCCTCGCATACAAAAGAATCCTCGTTACTCGAGGGCCCAAGTACGTATAGCCAAGCTGAGGCCTGGGATGAGTTGCCTGGGCATCATTAAGGCTACACGACAGAGACTGGAGGTGTTTTGTTAATTCATGACGTTGGCTGGAAGTTGCGTTACGTGTTCTGCGTCATCCGCGATTGGGAACGAAAGAGAAAAATAAAGAGACAGCGGCGGTTTCAGTCGTCATAAGAACGCCTTATTAATTTCCCGTTTCTTTTTTTTTTTGTCTTTGCACCACCAGAGTCGGCACGAGTTGGAAGAGTTCCTGAAGAGCGTCGAGCCGCCACACGATCCCCCGAGCTGGCCACAGGACGCCGTGACTCAGACGACGCCGGTGGTGTCGCGGAGGTGAGTGCACCGGGTCTTTGCGCCGAACGCGTGGACATTAAAACTCCCATGGACGTCTTGCAGACGTTCAGGACGTCCGCAGGAGATCCACGGGACCTCCAATGCCCATTGGGACGGGGAGCTGTGCCGACTGTTCTTGGTGCACTACCGATACGCACAGGCTTGCAGGAATAAAACGGATGAAATTGCGCATGAGACGAAAGGACACGGATGTGTCACCAGTGATAGAATTATTCGCGCAATATGTAGAGTTTGCTGCGGGCTTTCTGAACAGTGGTCCCATGTGCACTCGTGCAATTCAGGCAGTGGAGCTCGCATGCAGCACCCAGCTCTGGAAAATGTCTTGTTGCTGACTGGAGAGTGGCGTTCTTCGGTGCGCAGCTCGAGCTTCACCTGGGTGACCGAGTGCGGCGACGAACTGGGCTCGTCCAAGGAGAGCCTGACGGCGCGGTCCGCCGACGCCGCGGGGACGACGCTGCACACGCTGGCCGTGGCCACGCAGTCTCCGTCGCCGGTGTCCGACGCCTCCTCGTCGTCGTGCGACGCTCCGCCGACGCCCCTGACGCCGAGGGCCTCGCCCAGCTCGCAGGAGGTGTCCTCGGACCTCTCGGACAGCGCCGCGCACGGGACGACGACAGCGGCGACACGAGCGCGGCCGCTGCAGAACGGCGCCAGTCCCTCCCTGCCGACGCTGGACGGGCCCGAGTGCGCCCAGCCGAGGTGCGCCTGGCAGCGCTGCGTGCCTCGGCAGAGCGAGCGGTTTGCGCACATCGGACCGAATCGCAGTTTTCAATCGTGGACGTTTATTGAGACGCAGGGACTCAATCGACGGTCCCCTGTACACTTCATTCGTTCACCGAACGTTTTCTCGCTTATACAAATTTAATTTAACCTCGTTATCGCGAATTAAAGGGGCCCGGTGGTTACTTCGTTATAGCCGTTGCTTCGTTATAGCCCGTGATGTTATGGCCGAGCTTCCAAGGGGGAATCTTCATTCCTTCGTATATCCGTTATTTCGCTATAAACCATTTCGTTATAACGAGGTCCGACTGAATACCTTTTATAGATGAAGCAATAATCGCCGCTAAAAGAAAAAAAATCGAGGAAGACTAGTCACGGTACTGAGTGCCGAGCGCGGTGAGTGCTGCTTTGTCATGTAGCGCCATCTCTCCGCGGAAAAACAGCGATTTGGTCTGTCGAGTGAGTACAGTTTGGCAGCTACAAGCGGGCCGGGAACGCGCACCGGTCATGGCGCCCACTGCACATGCGCTGAAGTCTCGGCTATATCCGTGTCTGCTGGCTGCGTGCCAGTGCCGAACAGGGTACCAGAACCGCACACTGTCTCCTGGTGCCTGGTTTTGCAATTCCCATAAAGTTTCACGCATCGAGGGAGAGGCCGTTGTAATGCGGGAAAATTGAACCCGTTTGTGAAAATTTTGGAGCTGAGGGCCGCGGGAGCGGCGATCATGGAAAGTTAAAATCCGAAGGTAATTGGTGCTCGAAGAAACACAGTCGCTGGCAGTTGTGAGGCGTTACCGGCTTCGTGGCTCGGAGCGTAGCGTTGTAGGGCGCAACTGCCGATATGGTTGTGGACCACTGCAGCAGCGAAAACCAGAATTTCGTCGTACAGTAAGTGCGATGTCAGTGCACGTTAAAGATCCCCAGGCGGTCTAAATTATTCCGGAGCCCTCCACTACGGCACCTCTCTCTTCCTTTCTTCTTTCACTCCCTCCTTTATCCCTTCCCTTACGGCGCGGTTCAGGTGTCCAACGATATATGAGACAGATACTGTGCCATTTCATTTCCCCCCCAAAAAAACAATTATTATTATCGTACATGCCCCGCCGCGGTGGCTCAGTGGTTAGGGCGCTCGACTACTGATCCGGAGTTCCCGGGTTCGAACCCGACCGCGGCGGCTGCGTTTTATGGAGGAAAAACGCTAAGGCGCCCGTGTGCTGTGCGATGTCAGTGCACGTTAAAGATCCCCAGGTGGTCGAAATTATTCCGGAGCCCTCCACTACGGCACCTAATTCTTCCTTTCTTCTTTCACTCCCTCTCTTATCCCTTCCCTTATGGCGCGGTTCAGGTGTCCAACGATATATGAGACAGATACTGCGCCATTTCCTTTCCCCCAAAAAAACCAATTAAAATTATTATCGTACAGTAAACATGCAATCTAATGTCACTGGAATTGAGTAATTGTGGGGGTCAATGCAAGGGTAAAATGCTCGGCTCAATTCAGGCTGCGTGCTTACCGGGTCAAGGAATTTTTTTTTTTTTTGTGGCCTCGGTGGTGCGTAAGCTTTTCTGCGCAAGATAACCCGTGAAATTGTCTGTTGGCACTGGTTCCACCATTACTACATCACGTGGGCGGAAAGGAGGTTACAGATGCAGAAAGAGCCCTTCTTTCCTATTATGTGTGCTTCACGGAATTCTGAACGGATCCCTTGCGTTGTACGCACACGTGGCGAGAAGATCAGCGCTCGTTCAAATCTGCCGCCGGAGAAGGCGTCTGCAGCGTCATCAGGCGCGGTGGCCCCGCACGAGCGAACCGCGGTCCTTCACGACCGCGCCGACAGGGTACGCTGGTAGTTGCCGTCGAGTCGGCTGCCACGGATCGGTAGCGGCTTTGGTTGGGAGGTCGCTCGGGTTTACGGTGATTGCTTTTCCCGAAATTTTCACTCCACCAAAATGGCGTGAATGTAAGTAAATATATACGAACCAACACTGGAGCAGGAGTACTTAGATATTGAAAAAGCGTTAGAGTCAAATTTTACGCTTTCGTCAATTTACGACTGAACGGCGTCTCAGCGCTCGGTGTGTTCGATATGCGGAGGTAGTTAATACTCTTGCCCTGGACCTACGTTTTCCTTACAGCGCGTGCACAAAGTTGAAACTTTATGCAAGAGCGTAGACTTGGGATGATGGATCCGGGAGTGCTAGCTGGGGATACTATTACGAGCCACAGCGCAAAACTATGGAAAGTCGAAGAAATACGGACGTATGCAGCTCGTGTACGTCATCTCTTCCGCCTTCCGCTGCTTGTTTATGGTTGTCGCAGGTGAACTAAGCTAGGTTTAACTCTGTGTCTTCGCTAAATCATTAACTACGGTTTCTGGTAAAAGAGAAGCATAGTTAAGTGTAAAATGCAAATGAAAAAGGAAGACTGGTTTTTGAGGGAAGGAAATGGGGCAGTAGCTGTCTCATCTTGGTGGGCACCTGAACTGTTCCGTAAAGGAAGGGATGAACGAGGGCGTCGAAGGAAGAAAGAAAGAAAGAAAGAAAGAAGAGAGAAAGAAAGAAAGAAAGAAGAAAGAAAGAAAGAAAGGAAGAAAGAGGTGCCGTAGTGGAGGGCTCTGGAATAACAGTGTTTGTCATGGTTCTCATTACAACGGATTTGTGCAGAATGGTAAATAAAAAAAAAAACTGCATTCCGAGGAGCTGGCTGTCCCTGCTTGAGCGCTTGCTCTGCTAGGTGCTGAGGACGCTTTCCATGTGAGGACAGCTTTTTTTCTGTCGCCATGCCGCTTTGACATTATACTACCCCCCCCCCCCCCCCCCCCGCCCGTGTACAGTCATGGACAAAAGTTTACGGGACGGGAACCCACGAAAAGGGCGAGGGGGGGGGATATTCTTGCTTTGCCTCTGCTCGCTCAATTAGTTGGTTGAATGCTTTTCCTTGACCTATTTCTTTTTTTTCCGCGAACCCTTATCCCGCAAACGTTTGTCTATGACTATGATTAACTTACGACGACTCGTGGAAAACAAGTGTGCTCGTCCTGGCTTTGATACGTGTTTCGGGGTAGTTGCCTCCCTGCTCTGGAATCGTTCTCTCCCCTCTCCAAAACTTCGCGTATCGTTCACTAAAATGAAAACCACAATTTAAATTTATTTCTTTCTCTCTCTTTCTTCTTCGTTCCTCCAACCCCCGCAGCACTCATAGGCAGCTGTCGCTAGAGGAGAAGCCGCAGATCCGTTCTCTGTCTCGTCCCACGGCGAAGGCGACCGAGAAGAAAACGCCGGAAGTGACGTCGTCGTCACTTCCGTGGACCTCACCGCAGCAGCTCAGTCACAAGGCCTCCTCGGCCCCGGTGTTGTTGAAAAACAAACCGCCGACGTGTTTGGGCGACGCCGGACAGAAGTGCAGCTTGGCGCGCGAAGCGACCGCGGCGTCGGCAGGCAGTACCCCCGAAGAGGAGGTCAAGGTACGTGAGCACGTTGTCTTCTGGCCGCGGCGCTACTTCGCCAAGCCCAGTTCTAGGAGATGAGAGCGGGAGAGAGAGAGAGCGGGAAAGCGAAGGGAATGGCGGCATCCTCTTCTGCCTGGCTGGCTTTGTGATCTTGTTGTGTGGCTGCTGGTGATTAAAAAGTGTGTGCACTAACCCGTGGTGGCCTGTTGATGCTTGTTTGATTTTCTTCGGCCGGACATCTCTACTCTCTCTTCTTGTCGGGCTTCTATGGGTCTAATCCTGCCCGTGCGACTGCTTGTTTGCGCCTCTGGACTATGGTGTGCTTCGTGATCTGATGGTCGGTCGCGACTGCGTGCTGGCGAAGCTTACCGTATTTACCCGGTTCCAACGCGCTCCTTTTGCCGTAAATTGTGAGCCTCTGATCAGCATGCTTATTACAGTCGGATACAAAACCGAAACCACGTTATGAACAGGCCCATTGTAATTGCTATCACGTGACAGCGGTTGAACGTTCTTGCGTTCGCATTTCGGTGTTTCCCCCCTGCTGTCATTAATCGCCAGTGTCTTGTAAAGTGTCTTGGACGTCTTCGCTTCTGTCCGTGAGCGGAAATGGCGTTTACGAAAGATCGTCGCTGCGTTGGGACGGAAAACATCGTCCAGTGGTGCGTAGACTGCACAAAAGAAGTGTTCGAGAGCGACGAGAACTTGCACGGTAGGAAAAATGAAGGTCACTTCAGCCTTCTGCGCAACTTTAGTTTCCGTTTTCAGGGATAGAAAAGTCACGTGCACGTTAGAATTCGCGGCATAATTCGTGCCGCGTTAGAATCGGGTAATTACGGTATTTCCTTGCTTTAATTTCCCGCTAGCTTTTAATGCGTCAGATGGGAGAAAGCAAATGTCCTGCATGCGAATGTTTGTTAAACAATTCTTAACGGGATACCGAGGACGTCACGGAAACATTCTTAGCGGGTAGCGATGGAGAGGAAGGGGCGGATTTATGGGTTCATCTGGAGGTGGGTGCATGGGGGGGGGGGGGGGGGGGGGACAATTTCGGGCCATGCACTCCGTGTACTTTTTGCCGAAAAGAAAAAATAAAGGATCAACATGATTTTTTAATGTAGCTTCCACCTCCATCCTTTCATAAATCTGTCCCCGCGGTCAGGCTTTGTTGTTGATAGAAGGGCACATGTAACAGAGTTGGAGGCCATTACTCACTAAACCACTGAGACGTTTCTGGTGCCTCGTAACGGCACAATACGCCACACATTGTATGCGCCGCCCGCAACATGTGATAACTTTTATTACTACTGAAATCTTGGCACTTAGCTGGCACATGCGTTGTGTTACGGCCGGTGTCGCTAAAGCATACGCGTCTCTTGGAATCGGAAGCGCCCGATGGCAGCGCAGCTGATTGGGGCAGTAGCGTATTTTTCTTTTCGCTTTAATCGCGTTCAACGCAGCTTGGGCGGTCGAGTGAAGTATGTCTACCCTGTAAGCATATAAACGAACGAACCTACCTTTAATTGAATCTACATTCACAAACACCACACACATGCGTGAGGTCCACTTATATATGCGAATGGCGCCACATCTAGTAGCCATAAAGGAGCTGTAAAATGAGCTATATTGAGGTGTTTATTAGCCTAACAACGGTGTGCCGTCCATATCCCGGTCGCTCTAGCCATCGTAACTTGTAAGGTCTTTTCTGTCGCCTTTGCCATTTAAAAAGCTGTGCCTGCTTCAAACCGTCCCGAGTGCCGTCATTCTTCTCGTCTTGCTGGTGTACTTGGATACGTTCTGAGTTCCGTTACGTGGTTCTCGCTCGTACTGCAGTTTCGGAGGTTCGCACCGGCCGCTGCTTTGTCATCGCTTGTCTTGCCCTTAGCCTTCATTTCTCACCGCGCGAAATGAGCTGCATGTTGCCCGAATCATACTACATATGAGAGCATGTTGCGGAGGTGGACACGTTCCCTCGTACGCATCTCCGAGATCCCGGTGCATGCGCGCGAGCCCTGCGGGACGCTGAGCTTGTCGGTTCCGAATGGACATTAAAACTCCCATGGACGTCCTGTGGACGTTTAGGACGTCCCGCGGACGTTTAGGACGTCCACCGGACATCCAAGGGAGTTCCAGTGCCCAATTCGAGCCATCGATAACAGAGAAGACGTCTGCGCGATTGCGGGCGACAGCTTTTGCCTTGGTACACCGACCGGTGCATCGTGACGCCGTGGCAAGGAAAGGTTTGTTGCATGCGGAATGTGTTCTTGTATATCTGTTTAATGAACTGATCGTGTGATTGAAGACAGTCACGCTATCAAGCTGTAATACTGAATCGAGCAACATCTTTCCGAAGCAAATTTTTGCAGACGCTTTCTTTACCAGACTTTACAGTGCGTCCCTACCGTCAAGTGAGAGCAATTGATAAAGCCTTCGGGAGTTTTTGGAAGCCTTCCATCATTGCCGCGTCGGTGGAGTGAAGTCTAGTGTCTTTCAGTGTTGAGAGAAATACGATGGATTAGATCGTGATTGAACGACAGTAGAACAAAATCGAAAAGCAACAAGGTACTAACTGTGCGAATTTGCCGGGATGGCATTTGGGTAGCTGACTTGGAATGATGAGGGAGCGACTGTTTGTCGCTAGGGGTCACTACGCTTGCACCAAGCCAGCACTGCAGAAAACTGTAGAGGGATGCGACATTTCTGGTGTTCCAAGACGCTAGGCACAATCGCCGTGGAAAAAGGCTCATTTTGCTGATACCAGGAATGCATGGACTCGACCTCTGCAAAGCGAGCAATGCCAAGAAGACAATCGTGGCTTTGGAAACATACAGGGAGTTGTAATAGTCTTTGTTCTCTCTAGTGCGCGAACATCGTGCGAGCTGAACAACCTAGTACGATACCCGGGAGAAAACGAAACTGAAGGTTCATAACGATGTGGCCCTCGCTCTGCCTCAGCCTGTTCATTGTGCAGATAAGCGCAGCTGTAGCAAGGCGGCAGAATATTATTCTGCAAACACACAAGGAGCAATGGCGCTTCGTAAGGGACCGAAATATGTGGAGAAACCGCGGTTAACCGCTTCCTAAAAATCCGTAAATTATTGCTGGAAAAGGTGCGCGAAAAAAAGTGAAGGCTCTAGAATTAGACGTTATAAAACTAAAAGCGGACACATCGACATAAGAAGCCGTAGTGAAGTTTTGCTTCGGGTGACGCGTACCTTGCCGAGTTCGAACTACGCGAAAACAAAAAAAAAGGAGGGGGAGAGGTGGGGGGTCGTAGTACACGGAATAGTGCACTCAGTATTGTACGCTTATCTTTATTTTCCTCCTCCCCCTTTTTTTTTTTCTAACGAGCACTGAGAGAACCAAACAGCCGGAGTCTCAGGAAAGCTTTGTACAAAAATGAATGAATAATTGAACTTTATTTCCGTCATCATGGGGCCTCACGGTCGGGGCGCAGCAATTGGGGGGGGTGCCTCCCAGCCGGCTCTCAGCACCGGAGACCGCGGAGAGAGACTTGCAGTACAAGAACGAAACTGAGTCATGTTCAAAAATGCCGCCAGCAAGTTGCGCGTTGAATTGTTTTTATTATACCCGCTAGATGGCGCCACCAAACTGTAGAGGCGCGGAGGCTTCCGGTTTCGCTCGTTTTGGACTGCGCGCTGCAACGGGGCTAGCGTAACGGGGTGCTATCGTCCGTCGACGCATGGCCAGCGCCCGTCGAGAGGCTGCAGGGAGGGGTAAAGCAAAGGGAAAGAAAGCACGGCGCGGAATTGCTCATTCGTTCATGTCGGAACAAATTATGCATTTCAAACGGCGTGCGCTGCCGCGCGAAAAATTCGCCTCGCATAATTGCCCATTTTTCGGCACTGCGTTATTACAGCGTCGCCCCCGCGGAGAGTAGATAAGAGGACTTCCGCGCTCGCGTTTCTTGAGCAGCGGCCTTTCTCCTTCCTTGAGCGCCGAAGGCAGCAGTGGTGGGAAGGCGGGGGTGTCGCGTGTTGGCGCTCGTCTCATTCCTTTGGTGGCACTCCGCTACGCTTTCGTTTGCCGCCGGGATCTCGGCGCGGAGGCATTTGTCGGCCGAGCTTGTGGATCTAATTTGGATGCAAATGCTCGGAGGCGCTGCGCTGGGAAGAGAGCGGCCCTGGAGCAGTGTCCCGTATGGCGCGGTTTGGCGCGCCGGTCTTGGGGCTTCCCTTTCTTCGTGCGAAAAAGGGACAGCGATGGAGATAGCGAGGAAAAGACGTCTAAATTACGCCGCTGGCTTCCCGCGGTGTCGGATGCTTCCCGTGCCGAATTCGTTCGGGCTTTGCGCCATCAGTGCCGAGTGCGTGTTACTGAATGGAGTGAGCGAGCCTGCTCTGATGCTGCTGACGCTTCCTGTTCAAGCACGCGTGCACATGCCTGCCACGGTGCGTGGTAATTTCAGGGAATGTCCAATTAGGCTTCCAGTACTCATTTGTGCGAAGGTGCGGCAGTTCTTGCGGCTTCTTCCATTCATACTGTTCATTTTTCACTTTTTTTTTCGTGTCTGCTCTCTCTCTCCTCTCTTCGTCTTTCAAGAATGTGCAATAAAAGCGTTTACGAAAAACTGTTAGACCCGCATGGCAGTGATATTTATATTTCCGTAGTTTCAGACCGCTTTCGTTTATTGTATTTTTCTCTCCTGGGTAGATGATATTGCTTGAATAAATGTGGAGGCCATTCACTAAGCGACGGTTGCTTTTTGTCTTCTTGGAGCTAGTGGTAACTCTGTCCTCAATCGCGGAAGCCTGTCCTATTTTTGACCACGCACACTGAGGGCTTACGCCATCTGCAACTTCTTAAAATCTTCCGGCGATTGTTTCCTGCGAATCGTTTTTCATACTATTTCTAGCGAGCGACGAGAATCAAAATTAACGCTTTGTTCGCAACGGTAAAGCACTCGGGAGAGGAAAAAATAGGCGGTAGTTTAAAGGAATGGGCATGCATTATTTGAGCTGGGCATTTAATTACGAAGGAAGAAAGGAAAGAAGGTAGGAAAGAAAAGCCTTAAAGCGCGAACTCTATAGATAAGACCACTCCCGTCGGCACAAGAGCGCCTCGGCTTGCTTTTTGTATCGCACCGGCAGTGAATACGAAAAGTTGAAGCAACCGGTGACACGTGTGCAGGATGAAGCAGTCGCACCTATCGGCAGTGTCGTCAGTTGTTCCCAGTGTTGGCGGTAACGCGTTACAAGTAACGGCGTTACCGGTAACGCGTTCCTTTTTTCGGTAACGTACTCGTTACCATTTGGGAACTGTAACGGGGAACGTGCTTACGTTAACATTTTTTTCGGTAACGGGAGGTGTCACGTTACTAGTTACTTTTTGTTCCAGTTGACCCCACTCCACCCTTTTTTTTTAGAAAAAAATCGCAGAGCACCAAATTAATGTTGCAAATAAACAAACAGGTGCTCTCGACGACCTCTTTGGGCTGCATGCATGCCAGAGAACACCTGCTCTTGACGACGCACCCAATTAAAAAAAATAGATAGAATAGCCATAAAGCACGAAACACGAACACGCATTCACACACTTTCCTTCACCTACCTCCTCTTCCCGAACCACTCACACACACAACTCTCTAAAGAGTGGAAGTATGCCGAGCATTTTTAAGATAACATTGTTCAGAATTACTGTAAACTTGTTGACAGTTTAGGGATGTTTTCTTTGCGAAGTTAGAATTGATGATGAAGTGTCACTTTGTGTTCAATGTCACATTCAAAAAATAGCTTCACCATGTGCCACAGAGTTAGAATCCATCACATGTAACTCTACCGGAAACTTAAGGCCACTATAACATTGCTAAGGTCCTGCACATTTGTGCAAAATATCTCGTTAAATAAATATTTCGCCTAAAATCGTTGTTTGGGCTAGAAGTTTTATGTGAAATATGAGCTTTATGAAATTGTTATCGTGAGTTCTCAAGGCGAAGACGCACTAATTAAAATTTATGGCCGTGACGCAACGGCAAATTAAAGTGCGGTATTTTTTTTCGGTAATGGTAACGCGTTACTTTTTTTGTAGGTAACGTAGGGCGGTAACGCGTTCCTTTTGCAACGGTTTTTAGTTACTTTTTTTTTGGTAACGGCTACAACACTGGTTGTTCCAAGCTATTTCGGGGTAGCCTGGAGAGAGTCTTCGCGGTGTGAGTGCATTCACGTGCGTTACCAGGCGGGGAGGTTTATTTCGTGAAATCGCGAATCTTTTAACGCTTCGCGAGAGTAAAGGATAACTAATGAGGGAACTGCAGCGCCTCGTATACTTACTTTTGGGCCCGGCTGTCGTCGTTAGAATCTTTCCCCACGCGATGCGCTCTTCTCTCCCGTCACACTTTCTCGGTGCGCGCCAGATATTCGCGCCCATTTCGCAACAAGTATACTGAGACTCTCCTACATGCGTTGGACTTCGTTTCAAATTCATTAAAGAGGGCGTCGGCACAAAACACTTCAGCCTTGACAGTATCTCAGACACGCAAGCTGCTCTCTGTGCATTAGGATTAGGATTCGCTCGCTACGCAGATTGAGCTTTGGTGTTCTTCCCAAACCCGTCCGCGAAAGAATTGGCTCAGTGGTGGAATGGAAATGCGCGCGAGTATCTGATCTCGGAGTATCCGGGTTGGACACCCGACCGCGGCGGCTGCGTTTTTATGGAGGAAAAGGGCTAAAGGCGCCCGTGAGCTGAGCGAAGACAGTGCACGGTAATAGGTCCCCAGGTGGTCGAAATGATTCCGGAGCCCTCCACTACGGCACCTATACTTCCTCGCTACTTTCACTCCCTCGGGGATCCCTTCCCTAACGGCGCGGTGCAGGTGTCCAACGATATCTGCGACAGCACACGGGCGCCATTAGCGTTTCCCCCAAAAGCCAATTATTATTATAACGCATGCCGCCGCTGTTCGTGCCTAATTTGTTTTTTTGGACAGAAGCGCAGGAGCTTTTCCCCTTTTAATATTGCAACTCTGTACGCGTTTTTCTGATTATATTGATTTCGAATGGGAAAAAAATTATGCGTGAGCACGCGCGCAGCTTCGGCTTTGAAACGATCGAGCGAGGACCTTTGCTGTCAGAAGTTTCGGGAGCAGCCGACGTTGGAACGCTGTAGCTAGAGGGCATTGGTATGCAAAGTGCAGCCCCCTGTGCTTCCTCGGGCTTCGGGCTTCCAGCGTCTGTATTTGCACAGAAGTGAGACGTCAGAGCACGCGTGCCACCGAGGTTAGTTGGCGCACGCAAGGATGTCGTCGTGGTCGATGAAGAACTTTGCTCCTATACCGCGCCCTCTGGCCACGTGCCGTTGTGGATCGCCTTGCCCGGCTGCATTCCTGTATTCCAAACTTTACCTTTTTGGTCGGAATGGAAAATGCGGAGTCCCTGGCGTGTCGGCCTCCTGGACAGAGGGGATTACGAGCTATCATCGCGTTAGTGATGGGGAACAGCGATAATGGAACTGATGGAACATGAATATTTAATGAGAGGCACGCTTTCCCTAGCCGGCGGGAGTTAATTTTATTCGCATTAGAC
>JARKHS020016253.1:0-45649 GCA_030143305.2 Amblyomma americanum | reverse complement strand
GGACCACAGCCGGCTTTTTCTTCTTTTTGGCTTCTTTCGGCTGAGCCCCATTCTTGAGCTGCCTAAGAAGTTTCTCCGCTGCCCTGGAAATGAGTTGATCTGGGTACCCGTTCACACGTAACCTGCCTGTTTGCGCCAAAATGCCCTCTCGCGTCCTTTCATGGCAAGATTTCCTGAGAGCTGATTGCAGGCAAGATACGGCAATGCCCTCCTTTATGAGCTTAGAATGGACAGACCGGAAGTTTAGCAATGGTTTGGCAGTCCTCGCGCGATACCACCAACACAAGTGTTCCCCCCCTCCCCCCACACACAGTGCCAAATCCAAAAACTGCAGTTCTTTGTTGCTGGGAACCGCAGTTGTGAACTCCAGCCCACGTCCGCATTCCTTAAAAGTCTTCAGAACGTCGACCAGACTTCTAGGCACTGTACCCGTGTGAACGGGTACCCAGATCAACTCATTTCCAGGGCAGCGGAGAAACTTTCTTAGGCAGCTCAAGAATGGGGCTCAGCCGAAAGAAGCCAAAAAGAAGAAAAGGCCGGCTGTGGTCCCGTATGCACACTGCTTGTCACATGGGCTGAAAGAAGTTGCGGGCAGATACGACGTTGATGTCGTCTTTTCTCACCTAGAAAACTTAGCGCAATGTGCAAACAGGTCAATCAGAGGCACTACGGCAAGAGCAAGAGGGATGCTTGTCAGGTGCGTCATGTGTCGACATCTATACCTAGCGAGGTAGGGGTGGTATACCAGGTCCCCTTCTCCTGCGGTGCCATGTACATTGGCCAGACTGGCAGGTGCGTTAACAAACGCTTGATGGAGCATGAAAACACCAGGAAAAATGACCCCCTGTCTCACACAGGCTCCCACAGCCGGCAATGCCAATGCAGGCATGAAAAGGATCATGCAGAAAGGAGCGATAAAGGGGACCCCCTTGCCCAGGCGTCTTTCCAGTGCAAAATAGTGCCAATGTGTTCCCGATTACAAGAACACGTGCATCCTGTTCCGACATAACATAAATTAACACGCGAGGTAATGGAAGCTTTTTATATTCACCACAACGGCACAAAATGTATCAGCAGCCCTTCCATAATGTTATCCGAGAGGGAATTGAACTATCTGACCTCCCACGTGCCTTCCAGATAACTTTTGTTGATTGATAAGTAGTTCACTGTTTGTATTTATACGTTTTCGTTCTTCAATAAAAAACCAGTTGATAGTCAGCGCCTCTTTGTGCTAGTCCTTCGTCTTGTGTCCCGTTCGTGTTGCGCTGAGAGCGAAAATGAACACGCGTCCGGGCAAGGCGTCGCGCCATTCCATCCATTCCATTCCAAAAACTTTTATTTCCATCAGAAATGGAGACCCCCTACTCCCTACCCTGGCGCGCAGGCCTAGGGGCAGGGGCCGGGGCCTCCGCGACTAGATGCAGGCAAAGAGTTGCTGGCTCTTCGCGGCCTCTTCCGCCAGATGAATGGCTTTCCTCTGCAAGGCGGGGTCCGCGCTTTGCAGAAGGGTCTCCCAGGCTTCTCTACTATTTATTCCTTCATTGACCCCTGGGGAGTGTGTGCATTGCCAGATTATGTGGTCGAGGGTCCGCCTCTCCCCGCATTCCTTACATTTAGGCGTCGCGCCGAACGGAAGATGACGTTCCGTGGATCCCTTGGCAACTCTGCAACACGCTGTCGCAACCTGTCTTAAAGACGAAGCTTCTTAAGCGTCCTCCAATTTCTTGTTCTCCGCTGTTAACGCTCTAAAGGCTCTTAGTGTACTAATGTGAACGCTGCGAGCTCGCGGCTTTTTATTTTTATTGCGCAGAGTGCGCTCCACCTAGCGTTGATTTCATTCATCCAAGCGAATTTAGCATCATCTATTTTGAAAATGCAGGGTGCTTTCTATAGGCTACTTACAGGCGCAGCAAATAATATTTCTCAGAATAACAAACGTCCTTGGCTATTTTCTTGCACAGAGATTTTTCCGCCGGAACTAACGCTATTTTTTTATTTTTAGCCCTATGGTCATCTTCGAAAATAAAAAGGATTTTACTCGAAAAATTGCCAGGTGGTGGTGAAGGCTGCATTTTGTTTTTGTTTTTCTCTTTTTCCTCTCTTCTAGCTTAGTAAGCTCTGTTTCTGGGGAGAACGGTGACTTTTTGATTAGAACGCTGTGCCCTATCGATAGAGGAAAAGGCTTATTTCTCCTCAGTGTCGCTTTAATGCGTACCGGAAACAAAGTAGGGGTCCCAAATGAAGTGCTTCGAACAAAGGACCATGGTCGCTGTCACTTTTATTACAAGCGAAATTTTCACTACCTCGTAACGATTTCGCGGTGCTTGCGCTTTTGACCTTCAAGTTGAGCCAGGGGCCAAGAGAGAAGTCAGGTTCGGGTGTCCAACAAGACAGCTACTACGCCATTTCCTTTCTCAAAACAAAAGAAAGGCGCATAACTGTCCCCCTGGGATGGTGGACACCTTAACGCGTTTTAAGTTACGTGTCGGTAGCTACAGATGTGCGCTGCATGCGTTAGCATGAAATAATAATAATAATAATAATAATAATAATAATAATAATAATAATAATAATAATAATAATTGGTTTTGGGAAAAGGAAATGGCACAGTATCTGTCTCATATATCGGCGGACACCTGAACCGCGCCGTAAGGGAAGGGATAAAGCAGGGAGTGAAAGAAGAAAGGAAGAAAGAGGTGTCGTAGTGGAGGGCTCCGGAATAATTTCGACCACCTGGGGATCTTTAACGTGCACTGAAAATTGTTTTTTTGGGGGGAGAGGAAATGGCGCAGTACCTGTCTCACACATCGGCGGACACCTGAACCGCGCCGTAAGGGAAGGGATGAAGGAGGGAGTGAAAGGATAAAGGAAGAAACTAGTGGAGGGCTCCGGCATAATTTCGACCACCGAGGGTGTTTAACGTGCACTGACATCGCAAAGCACACGGGCGCCTATGCGTTTCTCCTCCATCGAAACGCGGCCGCCGAGGTCGGATTCGAACCCGGGAACTCCTGATCAGTAGCCGAGCGCCCTAACCACTGAGCCACCGCAGCGGGTAATTCAAAAAGTTGCAGTAGAAACGTTGCACTAAGCTATAGGCCATCGGTGTTCTTTGTGGTCATTGGCGTTAGCGTTCGCACCTCTCTAGACTCCGATGATTTTCAGGAAAGGAAGGCGCATAACTGGCTCCCTGGGACAGTGGACGCCTCAATCGCGCTTTTGAGGCATCTAGCGGTGGGTAGAGAGAAATGTGGGCTGCATGCAATAGCTGTAGACAATGCGCCACTGCAGCAATAAGCCGCAGCGTTTATTGGATGACCAATCTCTCGCTGTCAACCAATAATTTAATCGTTACCGAGCAGGCTGGGTGCGTTGCCTTTCCAATGTGCAGAACGCACTCAACGTTAGAGGCCAAGCCGCGTCTACTTACCCCATACATATAACTAATAATAATAATAATAATAATAATAATAATAATAATAATAATAATAATAATAATAATAATAATTGGTTTGGGGGAAATAAAATGGCGCAGTATCTGTCTCATATATCGTTGGACACTTGAACCGCGCCGTAAGGAAGGGATAAAAGAGGGAGGGAAATAAGAAAGGAAGAAAGCGGTGCCGTAGTGGTGGGCTCCGACATAATTTCGACCACCTGGGGATCTTTAACGTGCACTGACATCGCACAGCACACGGGCGCCTTAGCGTTTTGCCTCCATAAAAACGCAGCCGCCGCGGTCGGGTTCGAACCCGGAAACTCCGGAACAGTAGCCGAGCGGCCTAACCACTGAGCCACCGTGGCGGGTACCTGATACACCCCAGCTTTCGTTAACTAGATTCAGCAGTAGTTGAACAGCAGCTAATTTTTTTTCCTGTGCTCAAGTTTCTGATTAATAACGCTTCCGGGGACGCGTAGTCTGGTTCCTTTGGGAAACGGTAAATTTGCGCTGTGAGTTCTTTCCTGATATTATTCACACAAAATATAACGTATCAAATCTCTACAGATGTTCGTTTTGCCGTTTTTCACCGTTCACACGATGGCATAATGAGGAGTACAGAGCACAGGCGTTTTACAATGCACAAGTAACGGAAACGTAATTTGCTTTACTCTGCCGGACTTCAATCGGCGGTTTCTTGCACCGGCTGCTGGGTGGGAAAGAAGTTGTCTAAATGTGCGAATATCGAACTTTTGAGTTTTGCTCAAGACCTGGAACTTATAGCCAGATTTTGGTTTTTGACGTTCAGTTTTCCCAACCGGGACTCTGGAAGGCACGCATCATTGAGAGTTTCGCAATTTTTTCGTCGAGTAGTATAGCGTTGTAATCATCATCACTGTCGTCATCATCAGCCTGAACACGCCCACTTCCTCCAATTAACCCTGTCATTTGCCAGCTGCGGCCACCGTATCCCCGCAAACTTCTCAATCTCGTCCGCCCACCTAGCCTTCTGCCGCCTCCTGCTACGCTTGCCTTCTCTTGGAATCCATTCCGTCACCCTTAAGGAACAGCGGTTATCTTGCCTTCACTTTACAAGTTCTGCCCTAGCTTATTTCTTCCTCTTGATTTTGACTAGAATATCTTTAACACACGTTTCTTCCCTCACCCATTCTTTCCACAGCTCGCTACCCTGTCCGTACTTAATTTGAACCCTTTTTGTTACCGCCCACGTTTCTGCCATTCATATTCTGAGCGTACCTGCCATATGCGCTCCACCCTATTCTTATTCTTTTGTTGTAATCATTAATTGTCTACAGATACGACCAAACACGTTAAAAGCGATGAAAGCAGGGTGAAGAGGTGACACCCAACGAAGCAAACAACGTCAAATATCTAATGTAACCAGAGCTGAAATTACATATTATGTTTCATGTTCGTAAAAACATACGTCAGAACCAGCATTTGTCGGCATTTTTAACAATGTAACTTGCAACCCCCTATAAGCAACACTAGGCGTTCCTCAATGTTCTGTACTCGGTCCGATCGTATTCTCTAATTCGTATTAATTACTCACTGAAAAACGTTGGCTGTAGTATTCACATGTTCTGCGACGTCTCCGTTGTTTCGCTCAGAGTTATTAACGCCTCGAACCAAACGTGCCTTCAAGACGACCTAAGCCACTTTTAGGAATGCTGTGACAGTTGGCTGCTGGAACTTAAACCTCGTAAAAGTAAACGCCTGTTCTACCCCCGCCAGTGCAACCCGCTTGATTTTTCACACTTAATCGCTAACGTACCTGTCCGGACTGTTTCATCACACAACAATCTTGGTGTCATCTTGTCTAACGACTTCTCCTGAGCTACGCTTGCTACTAACACCATTTCGTCTGCTAATAAAACACCAGGATGAAATAATGTACAATAAGACACAAGAAGTTCCGAAATGCTAGGCAACGACCGAAAGACGCACTCCGTCGAAATCGCACCTCTAATGCGACGTGACTTTTGGGCAACGTAACTGTAGCTCCAATATGAAAGGAAACAGTAAGTGCACACAAAGCAACCTCTTCTTCTGTTACTTCTGCACTGAAAAAAAAGTTTCCATGAGAATTATGCGCACCGAAAGAAATTGCTTACAACAAAGGAAAACGTGTTCATCTCGCTCGTAGAGAAATTATTGGTTGATTGCGGACAGTGCGCTTTATTTCATATTCAAGCTACCGGTACCTTCCGCTCTGGTTTTTCAAGCGCACGAAATTTCCGGTGAGAATTCCCACACTCAGGAACTTTGCCTTCGGGTGATACTGGCGCAAACTGACCTCGGGTGGGGGGATTGGCCCGCGTTTGTTGTTCAATAAACAGCAAGAGTGTCACATGCAAATTCTAGACTGAGGCTGCAGAGTCTTGGTCGTATTGTCTGAGTTGCTTTCGAGCCAGTAGTAAGTTGTAAAGGCAGTAGCAAATCTAAAATTTAAGCGAGTCATTGAGATGCGCAGCTCTTAAGAGCTACCATTTGTAGATGATACCCGATAAAATTAAACTAGCACCGAAGATTGCAGCAACGACCTTTTATTAGGCTGACTGTCCGAAAAGAAAGGTCCAAACAAAACACAATGAAAGTAGCGCCGACATGATGGATCCGTTCAAGATGGTGTTGTGTCTCGGGTCCGTAGGTGCCTTCTCCACACGGGTAGTGACGGGCAGACAGGGAGGTACAGGAAAATGTACAAGTCCGATTATATTCAAACATACTTACATCATGCAGTGGTCTGATTATATTCAAACATATTTACATCATACAGTGGTGACTAAGATGGTACGAAATGAGTGGCGGAAAGAAGGGTAAAATACGACGGAAAAAATGAGTCGGCTAGTCTTAAATAGCTTTTCCCGTCGTTTTCAAGTCCTTTCTATCCAATGAGTAGTACATACTCTTTCTTCGGATGCTGTCTTCGGGGCGTGTCGCCGGCGTCGATTAAATCTCCTTTCATTCGCTGAGGACCATTGCTCCGGCTTTGTCGGGCTGATCTGTTCACTTGCTGCACCGGATGTTCAGAGTGACAGTTGGTTGTATCTCGCAAGCGTCTGGCTTTAAGATCGCCTCCCCGCCGATGCGCTGGCTCCCGATACCGAGAGCAGAACTCCGCACAGGATGGGCAGCAGGGAGTCTCCCTTCAACTCGGCTGAAGAACCGCTTGGCGTAGACGACCACAGCTAAGAGTATGCGGAGGGGTTCGGGCTCCCGAAAAACAGAGGGTTGGCTGACCACTATATGCTACTGAGAGTCGCAACAGCGCGTTCCCGCCAGGCGTCCGTTCACAGACAGCTGTTTTGTGCCAAGGCAGGCTTAGCGGTTGAATAAGAGCCATAACAAGGCACAGCAAACGAGCTTGTGGGAAACGCAATATCACTTTGTGCATGGCTATCCCTATCTTCTTGACTGCCCTGGTGCGCTGGAAACGGCATAGCATCTCCGTGAATTCATACGTTTTCACAGTGCGTCTTCTACATCATCATCAGCCTGGCTACACCCACTGCAGGGCAAATGCCTCTCCACATTCTCTCAAATTAACCATGTCCTTTGCCAACTGTGACAACCGTATCTCCGCAGACTTCTTAATCTCATCCGCCCACCCAACTTTCTGTCGCTCCTTGCTACGCTTGCCTTCTTTCCTTATAAAAAATCGAGGCTGGCATGTGTTGACATATTGCTCTCAATGGATCAAAGACACTCTCCACTTCCGGGAAATGCCTCGAAACATTTCGATTGGTTGAAAGACAAGCACGAAACGACTGATCAGAAGGTTCAAAAATTTCACGCCCACGTGACATGCATGTGTCGTTTTAAAGACCCCCTACACAGCACGCCACAAAGGAGCAAAGTGGCAGCCGGGAAACCTGTCTTCAAGCCCAGCCTATATGCATGAGTTAGGTCTCGACCTAGCAACCGGGCTGACCCTGTTTAGGTGGGTCCCAAGTGGTCTTTCAAGTTGAGAAGTTTCTGAGGAAGACTGCGGTACGCACATTACCCTAACCAATCGTCCGTGATGGACTCCACGCAGACTGCAGTCCTCGGCTCGTCGCGCACACGCAAGCAACAGTCACAGTTATGGTCTTGTTTTGCAACTCCGACACCGAGTTCCCTTTCGCATAGGACACGGTAATCACTTCCTTCACTTCCTGGCACCTAAAGTCGCCCAACGTTTGGCACGGGATGAACGGACACTTGCACGCTACCTTCGGTATTTTCGCGGGAATCCTCTGTTCGTCGAAGTCAATCAAGCTGACGAAGGTGCAGGTAGCACGGTCTCCGATTTTGGTCGACTCCGGGTCCGGCACGCATCTCCCAGCTGCGGTTGACGAGTTCGTGGGTCTCGCGTCTCCTGGGAGGACAAAGCCCGTGGCCAACCACCACAGGAATGGCAGCTTTCCACTGGGAGTCATCTTGAAGCTGGGGCTCTTCCAAACGGCTGCAACGCACGGCGCTGCCACAAGGCTTACGAGTGTCTCTTGCTTAAGCGATCGTGATGGTCGCCCTAATACACGAACACAGCTGTGACGACGTCATTAACGGCAGAAAAAATTCAACGCATAGTTTGAATCAGAAGGCTTCAAATAACTGGATGCTGCGCCTCGCGCAGCGAACAGCTCGTCCAGTGAAGCAGCCTGCGTTTCTGGAGTGGCTCTTTGCTCGGAGTAAAGGTCTATGCTTTATACGCGTACTCTGATGTCCTTGGCTTATCCTGCTGCAATACAGACGCCCTGCTATTGCGATGTAATGAGGCCTTAGAGAGGGCGAGGGCAGGCTGCTGGCAGATGCGGCAACTGATTGCGTACCGGACGGTAGGAGCGCATCCCGGTTACCTCACGACCTTGGCGAAGCACATGTATGTTGCAAGAGGTAAATGCTCCGAAGCAGACTTGGGAATAACAACTGGTTGTGCAATGTGGCGTTTTTTTTTTTCATAGAGACGGGTTTTCTATAAATAACGCCACCTTTGTGCGAGCGGTGGAAGCGTCTGCGTTACGGGTGCATTGTTCCCTTTTCGCTCATGCATGAAAGACTCCGTCACCACGGGATGTGACGTAACGACGCCGTTAAGACCAGACTTTCTCTTGTTTGTTTAAGCAGTTCCGCAACAAATTAGCAAAGCTGTTGCGGTGGCATTGCCTGCTCAAAGCTAACACGTGCATGACCTTCCCAGGCTTGATTGGCCGGCGACGAACTCTCGCTTAACATGCGCGGATGAAACGTGCTGGCAACGGCAAGGATGAAAGCTAGTTGATTGGCATGTGTAATTTTAGCAGCGCTAATACGGCATACAAAACAGACAAACTATTTCTGTTAATCCGTCCGTTTAGTTCTGTTAATACTATGCAATAGCTTGTCATTGCGTGACAGTATATAAAGCATTGTGTCTTTGGCATCAAGCTTCCTTGAGGCCACAATAAGTTTTAGAGTCGTTTCCGAGGAAAATCAGAAAGGGAGACATGACCAAACTGTCTCAGCTTCACACTGAATACTCACATGACATTAGTAAAACAGGATTCTTATTCGTAGTCATTTAGAGCACCTAAAAGCACCCTGACAGTTTTAATCACTCCGTGAACGCTTTGGCCTTAAGTTTTCAAATTCTTAGTAAGGAATCAGTACTCTAAAGTAATTTTCCACAGATATCAGGAAACGTAAAGGTGCTTAATAGTTCAGCAAGCTTGTTATTTCTGTTTTTTTTTTTTGTTCTGAGAACGCAGCATTGTAATTCTATGCACCGTAACTGGACGCACAGTTATCCACTTCGCAGACTTATCGCGAACGCATTACTACTCAAAAATGTCGCGAAATAGTTAAAAACATTCTGGGCGTTTAGTGGTCTAAATTCAAGAAAAACAAATTATTCCCCCTTCGTGTTGCCAACCATTTTAATTCCTTTAATTTCTCGAACGGATAGAAATGCCAAGGGTACGTTGAGTAAGATAATGACCCCCGTCAGTAAATTTCTAGTCTTTCACAAATTCAGGCTAATAACTACGCTTCTGATGTCCCAGTTTAAGCAAAGGTGTGATAAGCTATGAAGACAAGGAACGCGCAAGCAATGCATTACGCTTCGAAGAAACCTCTAAATGAGGATTTGTGCGCGTGAAACACAGGTAGTTCAGATACAAACATTGCACAAACTTTGTTTCAACCCCATCCTGCAGCAAGATGTAAATATTTTTCAATAAACCGTGCAAAGAGGCACCCTGCATTATTTTTTACAAAGAAATAAAACGATTACAATGTAATTTTTACTTCGGATTTAGAGCCCCTTGGTCACATTCTGCGTCATTTAAGCCAGTGTTGAAACAATAAATGCTACTCTGCCATTCGACCATACACTGCGACAAGTGGATAGAAACACCCCTGAGCTCGTGAAAGAGCTGTCGCATTTGAAAGCGGTTCACGTGAGTCTGCGTTGGGCGCGTAGAAAAGTCTATGGTGACCGACAGGGCAGCGCTCGCTGCCGTCGATGACGGAGATTGCAGGTTGACCTTGACGAGCTACAGGACGATATGGACAGGGCTATAGCTATACACAAGCCAGTCGTTTTTCACCGAAGCGGACGGCCAGTGCACAGGCAGCACAGCGGATGTGGTAATTTGCGTTCAAAGAGTGGCGCCGTAAATAGCGCGCCGCCGGGCAGGCATGCGTTGTCGTAGCCGGAAACGGCTTTTTACTTTTTAGTGCGTTTGCTTGTCTGTCGATCCTTGCGTCGAAGCCTCCGTGGCGAAGCGGTCACGCTGTGACAACACGCGCGGTTCGGCGTTGCGGGCTGCGTGCCAAAGTTTCTGTCGTCTTGTGTTGTTGTTTTTTTTTTCTGGGCGGCCCGTCCTCGGACCCCGTCTTGCATGAAATATGAGCCTCTCTCTTGTGTGCCTCCGTGTTGTTGATCCGCGCCGATGGTTGCGCAACTGGCTGTCAATCGCCCCGTTGCGCTATTCTGCTGAAAATGCTGCGGAGCTCGCTATACCTGGCCACTGTTCGGTGAAATGCGTTTATCTATTTTTTATCGTTCATCCTCGCGCGCCAATCTTGCGTTTACTTTTATGCAGTTTAACCTCCCAAAGCGACTCAAGATAATTTTGATTAATAAGATTATCGACTCCGGATAATTTTGACCACCTGGGGTTCTTTAATGCGCTCTGACATCGCACAGTGCAGAGGTCTCTAGCGTTTCGCCTCCATAGAAATGCGACCGGCGAGGACGGATCGAACCCGCGGCTATCCTGTTAGCAGTCAAGCACTATAACCACTGAGCCAACACTTGTTTTTTAAACTCGGCATTTATTACAGCGATGCAATGTTCTAACAACAACATATGTCGTGGAATTTGCATGTGGATTTAGTCGCTGCGAAAATATCCCGTGTGAGTGGAATTTTATGCAGGTTGATATGCTTGGGTATCGGGACCGAGGTCTTCACCGCATGACGATGAACTCTGCAGACGACGGAGGGAAGCCTTCAGGAGGGTTGGTAAACTTGAAGGTTTATTTACATATTTACAAGAGAAGTAGGACCAAAAGTCAGAGATGAAGTGCCGTGAAACCAGCCAAATCGCGGCTTAAATACAGTGGATATTCCCTAGGCACCTAGCTAGGGAAACCGGTGGCTGATCAAGCGTCCAATGGGCAGACACACTCTTCATAGTCTCTTCCCTAACCTCGTGACCGCTCCGCCCCCACAAACACGTGTACAGGCGATAAGGAATCCTGGCGCCTTGAGGTCCTGGAATGCTGTTTCCGACCGGTTGACCAGGTGCATAAGGTCGATGGCTTAGCAGGCGGTGATCCCCTCCGTGGGAAAGAGGCGTCCTGGAATGTGGTTTCTGACGGGTTGACCATCTGCATAAGGTCGTTGGCTTTGTGGGCGGTGATCCCCTCCGTGGAAAGATGCGTCCTGACGGCCCCGGGCATTCCAGAGGGTAAGATGAATCAGCCGTGTCCGCCCCCGCTTTGTCTGGCCGCGCAAGTGCAAGCGAGCGAGGCGGGTCCGGCGCCTTTGTTCGGGTCTTTCTGCCGGTCCACGTGAGGGCGCAGTTCGGGAGAAAGGCCGCATTCCATACTCCGGACGAAGGGATGAGAGGCCTTTCGTCACAGCTCGCCGCCGCCAGGAGCCATTCCTAATCCTCTTCTCAGGACGACAGCACCTTTAGTCAAACATAGTTCGATGGCGCCTGCCGGGCTCGTCTGTTCTCGCTGTCGGGGCCTCCGATCACAACAATCCGTCCGCCGCCAAGAAGACGCCACGAAGTGGTTGCAGCTGGTCGGTGCACCACGAATGGGCGTCAGAGTCCCAGTCGGCCTCGTAGTAGTCAGTCCACTTGACCTGCACAGCTGGCAAGGGTCCTCAACGGAGCATTAGCGATCCGATCTGAGCTCAGCCCCTACCTCCGGCTAGGCAGCACGCGGCCAGCCTCAGAACATTGCCAGGTCTTTAATACAGAGCAATATGGCTGCAAATTTTGGATGACAACCCTCGCCAACAGCTCACGCCCGGAAGTCTGCTGAACCAAAACTAGTTCCTCTTTGTTTTTCCTTTTTTCGCAAAAGACATGCGTCTGAAATTTGGTAAGAAACTTTTTTTTCGTCAATGAGGTAGGTAGGGAGAAGCAAGAAAAAAAACAAAACAAAAACCAAAAATGGTACGGTAGCTTTTCTCGAGCATTAGGGCATTTTACGCCAGATTATGCAGGAAAGCTACGACTGAGACCGTCGGCATTCCCGTTTTCCTGCCCTTTTCGGTAGCGGTAGCCCGACTGAGTCACTGGTAGAGGACCGACTACGTCCACCACCAAACGACGGAAGGGTTCGCTAATCACGGGCACTAGCTTCATCGGAGCCTTCCTTAAATCCCCCGGCTTTCCGATACGCTGACAGGTGTCGCAGGGGTGTCGCAGGACTTTACAAACTGCTTGACATCCCTGGAGCAGCCAGGCCAATAAAACTCCTGTAGAAGCCTAGCTTTAGTTTTCTCCACTCCAAGGTGGCAAGACCAACCCCCACCATGGCACAATTTAAGGATGCCTGCGCGGTATTTGTGCGGCACCACGAGCTGATCGAACTGGACCCCCTTTGAGTCCTTGTACTCGGCGTTGCCTCTGTTCCTGCCGCGAGCCTCTCCGCTAGTCTCAGAAGCATCGCGTCCTGGGTTTGCCCCTGCCTGACCCGTCGTGGGAGAGCCTTCGTTTTTCCTACGATTTACTTCAGTCGCAATCTCGCGAGCCTTCGCAGGAGTGAGCGCCTGGACGGTTCGATCGCCTAAACTACGACCCTCTTCTTGGAGCATCTGCTCCGACCGATTTGAAAAGAGGTACGGAAATTTTTCCGGCAGATTCGATGATACCGCTGCCTCCGTTTCCAGAACGCCAAACGGGCCCTCTATTCTAACTCTTGCGATCGGCAAGCACGCGCTATTCTCTTCGGCCACCTGCCTAATCCCTGCACATTCCCCAGTAAAATCAGTTGTGTTCACGTACGTGGGGTGGATTACGTCCATGGTGGCCGCGGAGTCCCTCAGAACCCGGCACGGTTTTCCATTAACCTGCATGTCTTTCAGGTATGGCTCTAGCAGGCGCATGTTCTCATCGCCCGCCTCCATCAAGGAGAGAACGATTTCCTGCTTCCTGCAAGCGTGGGCGAAGTGACCGGGCTCGTGACAACAGAAACACACTGGTTTCTTTCTGGCTTCAAAAGCCTTATCCCTCTCTTTTTCGGTCGCCCCCTTTGTGGGGTTGCTTGATTCTGCTTTGTGGCCCTCGTTCCGCTCCCAGTTGCGGCTTGCTGCCCCTCCTGTCTGGATCCGTGGAAATTTTTTTTCTACTTTGGGGCTTACGGGGGCACGCGCACCCTCTGCTACGCGCTTGGCATAGAACTCTTCGGCCAGCTCTGCTGCACTTTCTAGGGTTTTATTTCCCGGCCTGTCCTGCACCCACACGCGCATTTCTTCCCTCAGAGAGCCAAAAAACTGCTCCAGGCAGATCACCTCTATTACTTTATCGTGAGTTCCGTAAGCCTGTTCTCCCTTTAGCCATTTCTTCAGGTCTGCCTTAAGGTTATACGCAAAATCCGGAAATGGCTGGTTAGGCTGTTTTCTGGCTTCCCTGAAGCGGCGCCGAAAGGCCTCTGCGGACAGGCGATACTTTTTTAGGAGTGCTGCCTTTACTTTAGTATAGTCTGCCGCCTCTTCTTTTGCCAGACGAGCGAGTATTTGGGCCGCCTCACATGGAAGAATGGTCAGAAGTTTCTGCGGCCAAGACTCGGTCGGGAACTCGCAACTTTCACATGCCCGCTCAAAGTTCACGGGAAAGAGCCCTATGTCCTCTCCAAGTTTGTGCGGTTGCAAGAGGTCCTTTATTTTTATTTTTGATGCTGCCTGGCTTGCCACTGTGTTCGGCCCCTCTAGTCTAGTGCGTTCTGCCTGTGCAGCCTGAGCTATCTGTAGATCGAGCCGTTTTTTCTCGATCTCTCTTTCATGCTCTTCGCGCTTCCTTTCGTGCTCCCTTTCCTGCTCTTCGCGCTTTCTTTCGTGCTCTTCGCGCTTCCTTTTTTCTTCATCCTCTCGCTTCTTTTGCTCATCCACTCGCTTATTTTGTTCCTTTTCCTTCTCCAACTCCTCCTTAATTAGCTCCCAATATTCTACTATCTCCTCCTCGTCCGCAACGAAATCCTCAATTGCCCTAATCAATTCAGGTTTTCTACGGATCGACCCACAATCAATGCCCAATTCCCCGCATACGAGAACTAGGTCTGGTTTGCGCAGCTTCTTCCAGTCCATGACTATTTAAGCAACGGCAAGTCTCTACTCACGTGGTCAGAGGAGCCCCGGCTGCCTCTTATACCAACCTTCGATTACCTAGGCTAACAAATTTCCAAAGTTGTAAAACCTGGCAATGCTCCAAGAGAAAGACCGCGCACTTACAATACCAGAGTCAGGACCAGGCGCAGACCATCCCACCGCTGCCAACCAGTTGATATGTTTGGGTATCGGGACCGAGGTCTTCACCGCATGACGATGAACTCTGCAGACGACGGAGGGAAGCCTTCAGGAGGGTTGGTAAACTTGAAGGTTTATTTACATATTTACAAGAGAAGTAGGGAGACCAAAAGTCAGAGATGAAGTGCTGTGAAACCAGCCAAATCGCGGCTTAAATACAGTGGATATTCCCTAGGCACCTAGCTAGGGAAACCGGTGGCTGATCAAGCGTCCAATGGGCAGACACACTCTTCATAGTCTCTTCCCTAACCCCGTGACCGCTCCGCCCCCACAAACACGTGTACAGGCGATAAGGAATCCTGGCGCCTTGAGGTCCTGGAATGCTGTTTCCGACCGGTTGACCAGGTGCATAAGGTCGATGGCTTAGCAGGCGGTGATCCCCTCCGTGGGAAAGAGGCGTCCTGGAATGTGGTTTCCGACGGGTTGACCATGTGCATAAGGTCGTTGGCTTTGTGGGCGGTGATCCCCTCCGTGGAAAGATGCGTCCTGACGGCCCCGGGCATTCCAGAGGGTGAGATGAATCAGCCGTGTCCGCCCCCGCTTTGTCTGGCCGCGCAAGTGCAAGCGAGCGAGGCGGGTCCGGCGCCTTTGTTCGGGTCTTTCTGCCGGTCCACGTGAGGGCGCAGTTCGGGAGAAAGGCCGCATTCCATACTCCGGACGAAGGGATGAGAGGCCTTTCGTCACAGCTCGCCGTCGCCAGGAGCCGTTCCTAATCCTCTTCTCAGTACGAAAGCACCTTTGGTCAAACATAGTTCGATGGCGCCTGCCGGGCTCGTCTGTTCTCGCTGTCGTGGCCTCCGATCACAACAAGGTTAAGATATTTTCTCCCTAAAAGCATCAAACTTCTCCTATACAAATCCTTGCTTCTCAGCCAAATTCATTATTGCCATCTTGTTTGGGGTACTACGACGCTTTCTAATATCACCACATTACACAGAATACAAAAAAAGCCCTCCGTAGTATTCTGGACGTTCCCCACGACACACATACGCACCCACTTTTCAAAAAACCGAGTTTACTTCCTATGCCTGATATTTATGAGCAAACACTAATTCACCGATATAAGACAAGTATTAAAAGAAATAATAACACGTTAAATACTATATCGAACTTAAAACGTAGAGATGGGAAGCTAAATAAGCGCAGTTGCGAACTCTGGGAGATGCCACGGGCAAGGACTAATTACACATACCAAATGTTGCGCTTTACATTACCATTTGTCTAAATAAAATTAACACTGTAGAAGTTTCATTATTGTGCTATTTAGGTAGCTATCACTTCTTTGTTTCCGCAAAAATGGAAGAAGTTGTTTTTGTAACAGTGTATTTGCCGAATTGTGCATTGCAGTATGTTTTATGAGACCCATTTGTGGATTTCATATATGTATAATGTGCATTAATAATTAGCGTTAATTCTTTCGGTTTCAATTGTACGTGAGTGCTATATGTACTGCATATACTTTCTGTTTCACTTGAATTCATTTTACACACATATGTATGTAGATATTATATATATACATTATGTCTGACACTCGTGTTATTGGGACTTAGGTGATTCTAGCTTAATAAGTAATACCTAACCCTATGCTCTGTCACTGCTTGTTAAAAGGGGCTGCCGACCTTGTCAAGCCACAAAAGGCTTTTTGTGGCGCGGTCCTCAACATTGTAGTGTTGAAATAAATTGAATTGAATATATACACGATCTATTCACTACGCTCCATTACGCTCCAGATATGTCATACCTCACCGTAATGCAGAACTATTAATTCAAATTGTGTCTGCAGAAAGCACGTCACGAAATTTGCAAACTGCCAAAGGCAGAGTAGACCGGCTAGAGCTTGACTGACGGTGAAACCTGAACCAAACTGCACAACTTTCTATAATATGTGTTATCCTACTGCTACAATGGCAAGTGACAGAATAGTTTTGGCTTTTGATATTGTTTAACTTCACACGCCTGAATATTTATGTGCAGTTAAATTGTTATCATGCTCTCAGAAGCTAGCTCAGCTCGCTAATATTAATTATGGAGTGATTATATTTTTTTTCAACAATAACAAAAGTTTTTTGCGCTTTGGCCAAGCAGGGATCCATGGTGTATAATTGAGAAAGACATTGAGTTTCTCCCGTGGTATTCTTTCTTGGGCAATGCTGTGTTTAATATTTCTTGTGACCACGTAGCAACAACCTGCTAACAGGGAAAATTTTGCTCTCATAAAAGATGCTACACTTTTCAAAAGCTATAACTCACCTAATCTATATTGCAAACGGAACACCCAGCCTACTCAAGCCTTCATCCTCCTTCGCCTCTTCAGCTCTTCCCGTGGCACACACACAGGCCATCGCCACTTCCATCGTCTTGTTCACCGTGACCCACTTGGAGTCCGAATCGGAGTCGTCCGCGTACGCCACGCTTATAATCGCCTTCACTTCCTGACACCTGAAGTCCCCGAGCGGGCTGCAGAGGTTTCCGGGCCAGTTGCACTTAACGCGTCTACCAATACAACCTTGCAGGCAGTAGCTGATCAATTCACCGGCACTGACCAAGAGTTTCTGGACACCCTCCGCTCCAAATATTTTGGCGCTCGACAGCCACTTATCTCATCTGCCACTTACACCGGCCACACCAACCTGGAACTCGACGCGCCAATCACTTATGAACAGGTCTTCGCTGCTGCCCGCCTTGTAGCCGCTCTAGTGCCCCAGGTGCCGACAAAATCACTAACGCAATGCTACGCAACCTCTCTAATGATTCCCTTCAAGCACTTTCCCAATACATCAATGGTGAACTGTGGACCCAAGGCAAAATATCCGCTCAGTGGAAACACGCAGAAGTGATACTCATACCTAAACCCAAAAAGCCACCCTTCCTCTCTGCTCTCAGGTCCATATCGCTCACCTCCTGCTTGTGCAAGCTATGCGAGCGAATCATCCAAACACGCCTGCAGAACTATATTGAATATCAAACTCTCTTTCCCCCTTTTATGTTCGGCTTTCGACCAGGTCTTTCTACGCAAGACGCCCTTTTTCTTCTCAAACACGAAGTCTTCACGGGGATACCTCCCGGCGGAGAGCACCTTCTTCCAACACTTGACTATATGGGTGCCTTTTACATTTCCAACTCTGCAATCCTAGAAGATCTTAATCAGATACACTGTGGATCTCGCATTTTCCAGTATATCTCCACCTTCCTCACTGCCCGCACAGCCATGGTAGGTATCGGATCTACTAGATCGTCTCCCTTTTAAACACTTGACAAGGGCACTCCACAAGGTGCTGTCCTATCACCACTACTATTCAATATAGTCATATCCCCCCTCGCCCACAAGCTCTCTACACACTCCAGAAATTAGATATACCATATATGTGGATGACATCACCATCTGGTCAACCCGAGGATCCCTCGCCGCCAAAGAGCAAGCCTTACAAACAGCCATCGGTGTGGTCGAGCATTTTGTTCAGACCAGCGGTATGCAGTGTGCACAGGACGAATCGGAAATAATCTGTATTCACGGTCCCCGCCATCGTTCCCTAGGCCCAATCATGCTCGAAATTCACAACCACCCTATAGAAGAAAAATCACTCATTAATCCGAGTTCTTGGCCTCTGGGTCCAGCATGGTGGCAAGCCAACCCACACCACTGCCACTCTACGTACGTCTGTGCTCAATATCGCACATATGGTACGACGTATCGCTGGACATCGCAAGGGCATGCGCGAGGACGGCACCATCCGTCTCGTCACGGCCCTGGCCATGAGTCGAATCCAGTATGGTCTCCCATACCACAATATTGATCGCACCGCCGAGAGTAGATCGATATCATTATCCGTACCCTCTTTTAAAACAGCTCTGGGCCTTCCCGTGTCTACCACTAGACTGCTTGCACTCGGGGTTCACAACACGTTCGCGGAAATCCAGGAGGCTGTTCTGAACTCCATACAGCCTCGTTTCCTCACTGCCTCGGCGGGTAGGGCCATCCTTTCAAGGATAGGCGACCCGCAAGCCGCCAGGACCATGGTCCTGACCGGAGTTCTTCTCAATGCTGCCCGCTCACGCCCTTACATGAACCCTACCCTCGCCATATGAACCACGAGTCACAGGCCCCGCGCCGTCAGGCCCGTCTTCGCAGCCTCCGTAGCCAATACGGCCAAGACACCTCGGCTCTGTATGTGGATGTGGATTCCTATGCACCGCCCCACAGATATACCTGCGCTGCGGTCACTCACGCCAACACACCTTATCTTGGAGCGTCCTTCACGGCACCGGATCCGGCGGCCGCAGAAGTCATTGCAATAGCCACCACCATCAAAATAAGCGACACTCAACACCACAGCACCCACATTTTACCAGACTCCCAAGCCGCCTGTAGAGCCTATACGAGTGGACGTGTCCCGCGTACGGCTCCCTGCGTTCTGGGCGGCCATCTCCAGTATGATAATGTCATCATCTGGGTCCCAGGATATGCAGGTCTCTGAGGCAACATTAGGGCAAATGCTCTAGCTCGAGACTATATAAACCGAGCGGGGAACACTGACTGTAGTCTCCACCCCCTCTCAACGAATTTTTCAGCCCGCCTAGAGACCCTCCGCCTAAATAGGCGTCTCTACCCCCCGCCCCAACATACGAAACTTTCCCTAGCGGACCCCTACCGCCTACGACGCATCCGAAAACTCACTTTCCCCCGTGTGCTGTGCGATGTCAGTGCACGTTAAAGATCCCCAGGTGGTCGAAATTATTCCGGAGCCCTCCACTACGGCACCTAATTTTTCCTTTCTTCTTTCACTCCCTCTCTTATCCCTTCCCTTACGGCGCGGTTCAGGTGTCCAACGATATATGAGACAGATACTGCGCCATTTCCTTTCCCCAAAAGACCAATTATTATTATTATTATTATTATTATTATTATTATTATTAACCTCCACCACCTATACCGCATTCACCCAACATTATACGCAGATACATGTCCTTGGTGTGGCGAAATTCCCACATTCACGCACACTACATGGACATGCTATGATAAACCGAACCACTTAAAGCCGCACAGCCCGGCGCTGGAGCAGTGGAAGGTGACGCTGGCCAGCGGCACCCTGGAAGACCAGGAGGCGCTAGACGCCATCGCCAAGACATCGGCGAAGCCACTGGAGTCTTGGACTGAGGACCCCAGCCACAACCCGTTCCGTTCTACTTTTTATACAAAGAAATGTTTATTCTTTCTCTCTCTCTCCATCAAAATGCGGCCGCCGCGGTCGGGTTCGAACACGGGTACTCCGGCTGAGTAGAGCGCCTTAACCGCTGGTCCACCGCAGCAGGCCGAGCCCGAGACCACCAGTGTTCTTTAATTTATAGGCATCACCAGATAAGCCAAAATGGATGCTAACGAATAACTACACCGTTATTTCGAGTCTAGTCCACATTGACGAATCCTCCAAAATACACTTCACTTGCAATATTCAATTGACGTCATGATTGCATCCAAATTTCCGCCATTGGTGGACGTGCTGGTAACGAGCACGGAAGAGCTAGCTGCCTACACTATCGCGAGCAATTTTGGTGTAGGTGGTAAAGGCTGTCTTCACCCGGTCTGGCTTTCGCTATATGTCAGACTCCTACTGAAGTATGAGTGAAGTGTGCAGGATGGCAGGAAATATTTATGCGCGGGAACGTTTTCATGAATCGACAAGTTAGTGCATGATAAGCAAAAGTTTTTTTATTTCAAAACTGTTTTTTTTTTCATTTATTGTTCATCAACAAAGAATGCTCCCAGTTGTGAGAGATGTGTCTCTACACCTACAGGTTGCACCGGAGGCCAACTCCTGGGCTTCTGGGAGGCTCACATCTGCACTCTTTCTTGTATGCATCGCTGAAAGATAAATCCCGATGAGCTTCTTAGCACAAACTACGACGTAAAGGTCCGGCACATACACCTCCTCTCACAGACCCCACAAGCGAAAATATAAAAATTATGGGAGCACTTTGCCAATCTAAAGTGTGGCAAAGCGAAAGCCTTTGGCCTTGCCGACCGCGATTCTAGCTTCGCAGGTCCTCACACCAGTAACACTTTCTACCTTGCCACACTTTCGATCTCGACGACGTTGTTGGCGCTTGCGGTCTGCTTCTTTGGCCTTCTTCTCTTCTCTGGCTTCTGGCTTCCCTGGTGGTGGCGCGCAGGTGGCGCCACTAGCGCGCGCGTTGTTACCATAACGACCACGGGTGTGACGTCACCCTCTCCGGTCGCTATATCGACACCCACGCTAAATTGACGCATTTGGTTGTTGTCTCTTTTTTTCGGTGTAATTTGCTATAATTAATTAACTAACCATACTCCAGTCATCAAACATGGCGTGGGGGTAAAATTTTGTCCCCTCGATCTGATTCTACCATTCGTTTTCTGTTATCCTGATCAGTTGCCGCGTTATTCGTGGAAGAAAGCGCTACGCCGAACGCGCGAGTATCAGCCATTAAAGGCGTTCGCCTTAATAAAATAACAGCGACCTGAGTGTATTCGATCGAATCAGTGTGGATAATGTGAAAGTCGTAGCGGACTTGCAACAAGGCTGTTTCTTGGGCTGGTAGGTTGCTCATAATTGCTCATAATAAGCTCTCATATTAAGCGGAAGCTTACAAGAATAAAATGACATGAGAGACACACTACACAGCGCTGACTTGCAAGTGAATTTTATTTACGGCACGGAAGCACATGTGTGCGTGCGCGCGCGCGCGCGCGTGCGTGGTGGTGCGTGCGTGCGTGCGTGTGTGTGTGTGTGTGTGTGTGTGTGGGTGGGTGCGTGGTGTGTGTGTGTGTGTGTGTGTGTGTGTGTGTGTGTGTGTGTGTGTGTGTGTGTGTGTGTGTGTGTGTGTGTGGTGTGTGTGTGTGTGTGTGTGTGTGTGTGTGTGTGTGTGTGTGTGTGTGTGTGTGTGTGTGTGTGTGTGTGTGTGCGTGCGTGCGTGCGTGCGCGCGCCAGGTGTTCCAGCTAAACGTAAACAAGCTTTTAAAGAGCATCGAATTTCCTAGCCGCGTGAAACCAACTGACGGTTCTTTAGAGTTGCGTGACGTAGTCTGCCGTATTTTTCTTTTCGTTCGCTGACGAAGTGTCAACGGAAAAGTTGTAGATTAGTTTTAAAAACCATTCGCTGAAACGTCTGCACCAAGGTACCGTTTATGCGCTGTTTAATACGCAAAGTAGTTTTTTTTTTTGCCGGCCTTAAACCATAACTGGCATCAGAAAAAAACTTCCACGTGACAATGGACCCACTTCAACATCCCATACCGCGTCTTGGAGAAAGAAAAAATTAGCTTTTGTTTTTCTGAAGTGCTCTCCCCGATGAGCCTTTCTGTGCACATTGGGTAGAGATGTGAGCCAGCAGCTGGTGAAGTGATAGCTTTAAGGCCAATAGTATGTAAATCTTACCTTGATGGGAACAGCGCTGATAGCGGTTTTTCGATGCTATCTACAACTTTTCCTTTGACACTTTGTTCCTCATGTCAATAATTAAAAAGTTAGCTAATTATGCTTAACTAATAAATTAACTTTAAGGAAAGAAAAAAGTACTGCACACCACTTTGAACAATCTTCAGTTGGTTTCACTGGACCACGACACTTCGTCTTTTTTTTAAAATTGGTTACATTTAGCTGGAACATCTGGTATATGTACATGTGTATCCCACATGCCTCGGTACTTGTAACTCACTTCAACCATGCACTCACTGAAAAATGGACAATGGATCGCAAATTTTGACGGGACAGCCATGGCACCGCTTTGAGAGGTTAAGTTTTCTTGATTCTTGGTCAGAGCCCTGCCATAATTGTGCCAGCAAAACTTGCCAGCCATTGTTCAGTGAGTGCACGGTAGAAGCGAATGGTAAGGACCGATACATGCGTGGAATTATATAGGAAAGAGTGATCCCCAGGAAGGCAGAAGAGTGCCCCTCAGTGTACCGTCGCTTAATCTCTCAGATAAGGAAGTGGCGTATCTGGATTTCTTCCTCTATTTGTTTTGTTTAACTCACTTCAGTATATACGAATATATGCTCCCGTGTCATCAATGGAATTCAGTTGCAAGTTAGCGCTGTGTCCTGCATCTCTCTCTCTAAGACTTTCCCTTTGCCTCTCTCGTGCGCACCGTATTCACCCAGCCCAATATCGCCCTGAATGTCCACTGTGTCGGGCTCCCTCTGCCACACAGCCTGGACGGCCAGTCTCGGACTGCCACACAGTTTGGGACACAGTCTGGAACTGCCATGCTATTCAAGCGGCCACTCCTATACCAGTACCAAACAAAGCAGACTGGGCGAGCGTTCTTCGCGCACCCGACCTGGAGGACCAGCGTTTGCTCGCTCGCCTGGCTGATGTAGCGTCGAGGGCTGTTGGAGCCCTCGACGTAGGGTCTCACTCCAAGTCCGCAGCATGTATTCCCTCTCCCCCTTTATATAATAAATGTTTCTCACTCACTCACTCCCTCCCATGTCCCTGTGTTCTTGTGCGCTTACATTTTCGTCAGAATAATGGCGTGCAAGCTCTGCAATTGATTTCAGCAAAGAAACATTGTCTATGTCCCCTGCCTGTTGAGAAGCTTCGTGTCCTCGAAGTTGTAATAGCACTCTTAGTTTTACAGAATTAATTTTATATTCTTTTGTCTGTCCTCTCTTTCTGATCCTTGTGTTGTTCAAGCTGAACAGCATATATGCCTGAGGAATCGCACTCACACTCCTGACAACGCCTGTGTAGACTGCTTCGAAGGGCATCAAACAGTCCCCCGCCCTCACCCTCACAGTGATATGACGCACAGTTCGTTCCTGATGCGCACATCAAAACTTCTACAAGCCGTGTAGTACTAACTAGCCTTCGGTATCAACTGAGAGCTTAGAGTGCTGTTAAAGATTACGGGCAGCCCTGAATACAAGCGATAGATGTTATCCGCAGAGGCGGGGTGCTTGAGGAAGCGCACGAAAGCTGAAGATAGAAGAGCACGAATACGGGCGTATGCTTGCACGCGTTGAATAACGTTGTCACGTGCCCAAAGTGTACGAAGACGTAACGCACGTAGATACTTAACTAAAAGGTAAAACAAGGAGGTAATCGCCAGGTATAGAATCGTCCGCATAAGAAATGCAACGGACGCCAGTTTTTGGGCAGTTCACATTTTACACAAGTCGGCACGTCTAAAAACGGCATGGTGTACTACGCGTAGCACTCACCCCAGCGTTGTCAAACAAGGTCATCTCGTCGGGAGTCATACCGCTTGTCGCCTGGGTCAAGACATAAACGAAAAAGACATCGTTTACGCTTATGCAGAGACTGCGTCCAGTTGGTGTAAGATTTAACAGCATGGGATAAACATTAGGGCAATCGGTTCAAAATTCATGTTAAAGCTGTAGCTCCACATTTTGTGCACAATGGCTCCAGCGCCTGCAGAAGTCGTTTTCCTTATGGCCGGTCAGTCGTTTCCGGGTAACTCAAGAGCCTGTGTTTGAGTAAAGTCCACAGTGCCTAATGTTCTTGGTTTCCAAAAAAAAGTGTAGCTCCTTTAAGGTTAGCGCAAGCTCAGCTCGGTGACATAATATATGTACCCCATTTGCCGAAAGTAACTGAGCAACAGGTTTTCGCTTCTAAACCGCATAAAGGAGCCTTTATGGCAACCCTACAGAGCGAAAGGTGTCAGAACGTGAGGACGAGTGTTGATCATACTTTACACAGATTCACACCATAAGAGCTGCCATAAGTGCTTCGCTAGGCGGTTAAGAAACAAATCATCGTTGCCCGGTTACTTTTAGTAAAGACGGGACATTAGGTCTGCCTCGATGTCTTGCTTTAATATTGCCGGGCAAAGAGGAAGTATTCACACTACTTTGTTCAAACTGACAAAGGTTGCCGTTCGGGGCACGAATAAAATGCGTATTTCTTTGGTGCGGAAGGGTTCATAGGTCATCCTTTATTTCGCGCAAGCCAAAGGCAATCCTTGTGCAACCTGCAGATTATGCACGCTACGGACGAGGTTGCTGGTAAGAGGCAAGTAATTTTGTTGGAAAGCATATATACTGTAGTCCAAAGTGTTGGTGGACTAGTCGGGCGTTATCACTAATCAGAAGTACACTAGGAAAGACACAGGACGAGCAAAACGTGAGATAATTCAAAGAAATGAAATTCTGAGAGCAAGAAATAAGGCGCTTTGCTGAGTATGTGGAGCGTGAAAAAATTTGTGAAAAGGAAGAAAAGTTAACTTGCCTTGAATCTGTCTGCCCTCTCTTGGAAGCAGGTCCTCAGCTGCAAAGTATAATGAGTTTGCGTTACTTTTAATATTACACACTTCGTCGCTGCACTTCCGTTTTGGAGGTCCTTGCGTAGTTGCTTGCTATTTCGTGTTCGACGGACGTTAAACGCAATTCATTGCATTAAAAGCTTACCTGTACAAGTTGTTATGCCTGTGACTTCTTAGCAACATAATTTGAATGCTTCTTTAGCACAATGGGTTCCGTATTATCAGTGCCACTGAAGAAAAGCGATGTGAGTAGTAGCGTAATTTTATTTCGGCGCTTTATTCTGTACATTGGTATATCCAGAGATATCAGTCCTCGAACTGTGTTGAATGGTTGATATAAGTCGCTAGTGAATTATGCCGGCAGCTTCAATCGCGCTGTCAGTCGCTAGGGAAATTAAACTTAAGTATATACGGTCTTTCAGAGCAGGGAGCACCATCCTTGCGGATGATAGTTTAAGTACTGAGATAAAAGTTGAGAATTAAATCGCGAACTACTGAAGGAGTTTGTAAAGCTTCCCCTAAAAAGCCCCACAAAACTACGGATAACGCATGTGTCGCCACTAAGTTCCATTACCGTGCCAAAGGGCCCGAAATATGACAGGAAAACGTTTGTACATATCTGACAGTGTCTAGCAGTGAAGCGACTCTGCACATAATTCGGGGTTTCTGATGACAAATGAAAGTACGCATTGCTCGCAGTACCTTCTTCCTTTTACACAGATAGGTGCATCAAAGACTGTATACCGTGCATCTCATTACCGTGGAACAAAATAGGGAGGATAGCCGACCCTACTGATAAGACGGTGCGATTGGTCATCGGGGGGAGCTTCGTAGCACTTCCGATAGCTGGCATCGCGACCTAATAAGAACTCGAGTTACTGTATATGTATCATACAGTAACTCTAATACGAACCAGTCGTTTCGGCGAAGAGGGTGGTGCCAAACACATGTTTGTATGCGGGAGGAAAGGAGTGGGCTGTGAGAGCACAGAGAAACACTGAGCGCATGACGAATGCTCCGCATTACCGGCGTACCATTACCGGTCTGTCCCACCACACTTTGGAGTCGCACAGGCCGAGTCGCATAGGTTCCAACCGAAAAGCGCCAGGTCGAAGCGCGGTCGCGCGCTGCTCGTTTTTCCATCTTTTCGACTGCCCCCCGGCAGACCGCTAAACCAATCAGCGTTGCCTCGGAAGTGAGCAAAACGTGCTCTTTATACTGCTTTGTATTGCCGCTAAGAGTCGAGACCAACAACTCTCATTACGAACGAGATCACGCGGAAAAGCAAGCCGCAAGTCGTGCTTGCTAATGTGAACGTTTACATCGATTACCAGCTCGTTGGTATAGAAACTTGCTACCGGTCACACGGCCTTCGCGACTCGCACGTGTGAATGGGACTTTACAGTATCCTTGGTAGTAACTGTAAACTCAAGCGTGCACCGGATGGGGATAGTGCGGCGGCTCTCGAGGAATGTGCCGTTCTTGGTCACGGGATCTAGCCATATATGAATATATGAGAGTGATAGGCGTCATGCGAGAGAGTGCAATGCAGTTATCGTTGTCCCTTCTCCCCTGAATAGGGCGAGCATTCATGGAACTCTAGGCCGACCCTATAAGGACAGCCCAGCGCATGCTAGGGTCATTCTCGTGGGTCGCCATAGGCCACGCGCTTTTGCACTTCCTTCCGGGCAGCTATCACACGGGAGCAGTTTTGTAACTTATTTCCCGCACTTCCACCTGGAAGTTAGTTAATGGTCGTTCGTGATTCGATACTTACCGCATCGGTTCTCTGCTGGCGATCACTGATGCCAATGGTTCTGGCGGCGCATTCCGTTGCCGTGGGAATGATGCCGTCGGTGAACTAGGTCAAACGGAAACGGCTCCCATTGAAACAAGGGAAGGGACAGTGGGCACGCAGCGAATTACATTTCGGTTGTGCTTGTTGACATGTAGCGCAGGTGTGGAGTAGGATCAGGCAAACTATCTTCGCTTGAGAAGAATCCGCGCTTCGTCTGCGCGTTGCACTTAGTGAGCACGCAGCATGTCAAAAATCGGATTACAATTTTTTTCCGTGGCAAAAATATGCGAGCAATGTAAAGAAGATAGATCAGCTGGGAAAACGAATATATTCGTTGATTTGAAGGCATGAAAATCGAAATCTAATATCGACGCAGTAATTACTCATTGTCATATACTTGACCGCCGTCTTACTGCTCCAAAGGAAAGCTATAGTGCTATTTTGAAAAAAATATGAGAATGCTGCATCGCTATACTTTCTGTGAATGCTGCTTCTCTGGTCCGACCTTCATATTCAACAAGACACAAACCCAGGAAATCTGGGCGAACGTTTCTCGTTTCCAGGGCTGCCACCAGGTTGATTTCTTGTGCGGTTCGTTTCTGAGCTGACATGTCCGAGTCGGCGCACTCACCCGCTGTATGATGGCCGGGTTGATGTCCCTCGCCATGAGCAGGCACTCGCGCGTGTTGTCGATGCGGTCCATGAACTGCTGCGCCAAGGCTTCGTTGGGCACCAGCTGGCGCACCATGGACTTGAGCCGGTCGATGATGGCGTTCACTGCGCATTTGGAAAGTCGAAAGGAAATCATGTGCATCATCTTTAAGATCCGCAAAATTAAACCCACTGCTAGACAATGGCATGTCCTATTAACCTCCACTAACGTAACTTTTGCAGGAGCGTGGCAGATCAGTCTCAGCAAAATGATAACGCAATCCTTACTTCTCATTCTCCACGACTCTTAGCTGCAGTTTCCTCTTACTGACACGCAGTCGAGCACTCTGAGACTGTGTCACTTTCCTATTTTGGGCGTTTCATGTCCTGCCGAACTACCATATTCTATGTCATGAAAATATGTCAGCTGGTAAGCTGCGCGGACAATCGAGGGCGGGTGTCGCACTCTTTTGTGTTGTTTTGCATATACCTCTACAACTGTCTGTTCTCCCTACATCTCTCCCCTCTTTCTTCGCCTTACCTGTTTCCTCCCTGACCTTTAAATTCCAGCTAACTGCAACGAAGCAAGGTCCGCGGATCGCAACAATTTTTACGCGATAGCGTATACAGCCAGTTCGGCCTAAAAGATCCGTCGACGTAGTCAGCACCGAGTGTCGGAAATAATCGGGGGCTGCGCAAAAAAAAAAAAAATCATATGCCAACTGCTTGCCGCTGGATGTTCTGGATGGTGCCATACAATTCAGCGCTTCGTGCAGCATAAACTTACTAGTTAGAGTCTAGCTCGCGCAGGGACTCGAACCAGAAACCTATAACCGGGGGCCGCGAAAAAAAATCACGTCATAGTAATTAGTGGTTCTAGCGATTGATGATTGATTGGTGTATGATAGGCGATTACGAGTTAATGAAATCATTTAATTAATTTTTTAACTAAAGAAATGAAAAAATGGATAGGGGGTTCCAAAGGTGTCAAAATGCCCAGAATTAAACGCGAATGCTTGATGATGCTATTTAAGAAATTGTACTGTGTAAATGATCAAATATTTGAAACAATTGAAAACAATGAGAAATGCATTCAAAGGTGTCAAGCTGCTCAGATTTGAAAGCCTAACCCAGTACGCTGTCGCGTCATCGCCTTTAGGCGGAGGTGAGTGTCCTCTCCAATTTTAATTACTGTATTTTTGTTTTTGATAAATCACAAAATAGAAGAAGCGGTTTGGAATGACTACGTCAAGTTTTCAGACTCTGCGAAATAAGGTGTAATGATTACGTCATGTTTTCAGACACTGCGAAATAAGGTGTTTTCCGCCTATCAGTAGCGGAATGCTTGTTAATACGTTCATTGTATATTGAATTTCACACACACTCTTGTGCAGTACTTTCTTATAACATGGCCTTTTGCAGGCGTGGAGTAGTCTGCGATTCAGTGACTCCAACTACAGAACCGAAAACTTGTCTCTGTGCGTTATGTTACGATCATATACTGGAATAGAAAAATCGGACGTGATGGCGTCCTTTTGCATAAACCCTGTGCTGATTCCAGCCTCCTTGGTATCGCAATTTTTTCACAGACTGTACAGAATGAAAACATTGCAAGCCACTAACGCCCACGAGCTTTACATATCCGCTCGGCCTGTCAATGCAACGTTTGCAGAGGCGTGAAAGATGGGCTTCCGCTTCTTTCGCATTCCCTGATGATGTTACGCATAAAATAAAAGTATTTAAAGCCATTTTTTCAAGGCAATCTGCTTACCGTTACCGTCGGCCACCAAGAATGTCAAGCACAGCATCGCGATGGTCGCTGTAAGTCGAGGCATCGCACACTCCAGAAAGGACTGCTGAAACCAACAACGAAGTTATCCAGCTGACGAGACAAAATGCCGATGCCGATGCGGAGTGCCAATTGCCAAATAAGTGTATGACTATTCTACGTAGAGACTAGTATCTCGCTGGTGGGATCCAGGGTTTGTCACCAGCCGCTTATATATGGCCTTTCGGGAATGCTGGAACCAGCTGGATCTACACTTGTACGGTTTGCCTCCGCATCCATGCGTTTCGACATCCACGGCAGAGGCTGTGCCGAAGCGTGGACAATAAAAGACGCTTTCCTTTCTCTTGTTCGTACACTGTCGTTGTTTTGTGGACCGCTTTCCGAACACGTGATGCCCGTACAAAAGGCTACGCGGTCGAAATTCCGGGGGCGGTGCAAGCTGGTACGACGATGAAGAGTAGGCGTGGCTAAAGACACTTAGTTCGTCATATTGCGTCTGCAAAACGTTTCCGTGCGCAAAGGACGGCTGGAAGAAAGAAGAAAGAGATAGAATGCGTAGCTACGGCAACGAATGACGGTGTGCTTCGGGCGAATTTGAATAATGATTTCCAGGAGGGGAATTCCATTTCTTCTTACTCGCTTTCACATTGGCCCATCTTTGTCGTTCCCCTGACTGAAACTTGTATGCACTGGAGTTCTGCGTTTGCTATATATTTCGCCTAGAGGCAACCTTTTCGCTTCGCACCAGGAATTGGAGACAGTGGTCTAGTTCTCTTGTGTAGACATCATGTGGCGTATGACAACGAACTAATATCGGTATTTTTTGTAAAAAAACTTGCACAAGATGGCAGCACAGGTTCGATCGGAGAACCTTTTTATCTGATTGACGTAGGGTGAGACAATCCTGCTACGGCACGACGCATGCGTACAGTGGGCGAGTATCGACCGCAGGAGGGCATCGTCAGGTGGCGCCCCCATTCAGAGTGGCAAACTTGGGAACACCAGGGAGGGCTCTTACTTTTTGCCCACTACTGTGCGTGTGGACGCATTGGCCTACAACCCTGCAGTATGAGAAGGGGTAACCGTCTTCTGAAATGTCTGGTGATGGTAATTTTCTTGCTGGCTTCTACAAGCATGGCTCTCAGTAATAGAACGTCCTGTAAGCGCATGAAGGAAAAATTCTGCTTTAAGAGCGCTAGCTCTTACTACTCACGTTTGTCAAGAACGTGTCTATCTTGAAGGTCAAATTGACCATAACAGTCACCACGTGAGGACAGTGTATCGCGTAGCTGCAGTGGCCGCGTAGCACCTCAATTGATACGTATACTTTCGATCCGCTATGTGCCAGTATAGCGGACCACCATTCGCATAAAATTTGGGGTCACTCGTTTGACACAGAATGTTTGAAGTGGTGTCAAATGAGTTGGCTTGTTCATGACTCTAAAATTACTAATGAATATGAAGCCCAAAATATGTGTAGGGCTCGCACCGGCGACCTTTCCATCCCCAAACCGTGTATCCCGAGAACCTTCACCCGGCCATTACGGCCGAACCGTTTGTCGCAGGGGGTTCCAGATGGTTTCAAACAATTCGTCATGTTTTGATGCACATGCTTAAGAAATTTATTAACGGATATAACGAGTAAATATACCGGATATAGCGAAGGTGGCTGTAAATCGCAATCAGGTAGATGGCGCTGCTTGTGTCTTAGAAGGGATGTTTCCTGTCCTGGATGTTTGGATTTGGTCTTCTCCACGTTTGCTGAGCACACCAACGGAAACAGTTGAAGCTCCCGTAGCTAACGCTCTTAAGACTAACACTGAGGGAGTGTTGGCGGATAATTTTTTCTCACCACATACCCAAAAATTAAGGACAAGCGCATTTTTTCAACCAGTAGTTGTTTATAACGGAAATATTTTCATATAGCGTAAGATTCCACTGTAGCAATCAATATATCTGCAAATCTTCATTCGGCATGCTTGCATTTGTTTGGCATTAACGCTTTTGCTCTCGTCGAAAACGTTTCCCATTGTTTTTGTTTTTTTATGGCAGTCTTAACTACTCGATGCGTCCGATCGACAAACTTTAAAAGGAACATTTTGCTAAAAAATGGACCGTTACTCGACCTATTCATAACAATACCCTACTATATTCTATTGTTTCCTCACAGTTAAAATTGATGTCCAAGAATCCCGGACTTGTTATACACGCCCACTGTTTAAGCACTGACTAGTTCTGGAACAAACTTTAGTAGAGCCATCTAGGCGCCGCTGATTTTCACATGTGCGGGAGACTACCTAATCTAAACTCCGTGGCAAAACCCAATCCGTTTTATGAAAGATAGCTTATGCCAAAAAGTGCCCCTTTTCACATTGAAGCGGCATAAGTCGCAAGGCGTAGAGGCGCCAGCTGCAAGGCGTCTCAAATTCCTGATAGGGTGAGTTCTTTTTGCGACAACATATTTTTTCCACAACCCTATATTTGATCTTAAGTGAGATCCATGCGCCGGAAGATACGAGGGTGAGTGGGTAGCTGTTTAATTATCAGTGGAAATGTTCGCTCATTATTTACATCCTTCATCGAAAGTATTCAGACATTCAGCTTAGAGCCGAATATTGCCTTACATCCGAAGTATTCGGCTTAGAGCAGTCCAGAAAAGCACTTGTTGCACTCCTGAAGGCTGAACGGTCTCGAAAGGTCAAGATCAAAGTTTTCCACATTTCAATCGACACTTAGAGCTTCAAAAGTGCCATAAGCGCTGCACCGCACTGCTGTGAAAGAGGAAATTTGGCCTGAAGGCTTGTGACCATGCATAGACTGCTCCGGGTGAGGATACCGGATGGGCTACACACAGACTATAAACTCTTTATAGACTCTATTTCCTTGCTATAGATATTTCCTTTTCTCTATTCATAGCCTATGATTTGTGTATAGAATAAGTCTATTAAAAGTGCATTACCATAAATCTATAGATTGTTCTCTACACTGTTTCTAGGACTTGTATTTCCCATAGACTTGTCTATAAATTTCGTCTATAGAAAGTCTACAGACCTTACAGTCAAAAGTACATGGACAGTCTATAGAAACTTTTGTAAGGTGCACAGAAAAGTAAAAAACTCGCGCGCACTCATGCAAGCGCAGGATTCCTCGCAGCGACAAAATAAAACATGTTGGTATAGGAGTATGATATGAGCTCATGCACCTCACCTATCGCTCACCTCCACGTCCGTCATTCAGACTGTGTCGAAATCGCGATGCTGCCGCAGCTCGTTTGTTGTTGTTGTTGTTGTTGTTGTTGTTCATGTTGTTGTTGTTGTTGTACTACGGGGTGACGTAAAACGAGCACAGATGCAATGTATCAAAAAGAAGGAAGGTGAGCTGTAGCCAGCAGCCCCAAGTTTGGCTTATGGTGCATTCTTAACCTTCCTTCAATTTCTCGAAATATCTGCCGCATCGGGTTCCAATGAGCCGTGAAATATAGTTGCAACTGGCGCGCTCCAACAGTTAACAGGTGGTCTAGCACCTCTTATGCACACCTGTCGTCTTTGCGGCTCTAAAAAATTGGAGGGGACACTTAAGTTCTGCCTTAGGGGGTATGACGCGATAGCGTCAGTAGGTGAATGTCCATAAATGCGGAATCGGTCAGTCTTTACTTTGCATTCATAGGTCACTGCTAGTCGTCATAGCACTGCTAGCGCAGTGGTGCAGGGGTTAAGCGATGCGCCACTGCACCACAATGGGAGGTGCTGCCAATGGAGGAGCTTGTGAAATCCAGGCTTGCTCTTCCCACGCACCCTGTCGGGACCAATCATTAGCTGCTTCCTGCCACGGTGGTCAGTTTGCTCACAATCCGGCGGGCTGGTTGTCATGATGCCACAACGTCACGTGGCCTAGGTGGCTCATCTAGGTTGCTTCTCTGGGAATTTTTCGCTCACAACGTCATCGACGACGAGGCCGGATTTTCTGCAGAACGCAAACCTGAACGCGATCGCGTTAAAAGAGCGGAACGAATTGAAGGGTAGGTTTTCCACAGCGATAGCTTTTTTTATTTTCCTTGGCAGTGAAGAGGAGGCTGCAAGGGCGGAGTGTCCACAACTGTGTCAATTCGCCAAATAATAATAATTGGGGGGGGAAGGAAATGGCGCAGTATCTGTCTCATATATCGTTGGACACCTGAACCGCGCCGTAAGGGAAGGGATGAAGGAGGGAGTGAAAGAAGAAGGAGATAAATAGGTGCCGTAGTGGAGGACTCCGGCAAAATTTCGACCACCTGGGGATCTTTTAACGTGCACTAACATCGCACAGCACACGGGCGCCTTAGCGTTTTGCCTCCATAAAAACGCAGCCGCCGCGGTCGGGTTCGAACCCGGGAACTCCGTATCAGTAGTCGAGCGCCCTAACCACTGAGCCACCGCGGCGGGTCAATTCGCCAAATAGTTCGGCTCATGCGGCAGCCGACAGCCAAGAGCACAGCTCTCTTTGCTGAAACTTCATTTCGTCGCTGTAGCAGCTGGCGCCATCTATTGATGCTTCTTGTAACTAGGCATGCCTGGCGAATTTGTTGTAAACAAGAAAAGTGTTTTCCCCTAGGCTTTCAAAGTTGAAAGCTTGAAGTTTTGTTAGCACTATGTGTGTTAAATAACGGATATTAAAATATACTATATTTTAAGCGAAAACTAAATACTGCAAGAGGGGACAGTATTTCGATGCTTAGGATGAGGAGGCGTGTTTGGACTCCGTAGCCTCCGCTGCAATGTCATAAAAGCTGTCGCAGAGTACAGGCGCACTTTTGATGTGCTGGTGTGCTTGATTTTACCTCTTTATAACGATGCTGATGGCGCCTCGCGATTTTTTGTTAGAGCGAAACGGGACCTCTGTTGCAACTGTCGCATGTCAGAGTAGCCGGTTTCAGTGTGCCGCCGATGTGCGTTGCGGGCGCCTTTTATACGCGCTCTGAGGGCCCAACACATGGCCCAAATTACCTACACCAAACGGATATGTCCAGTTTGTCAGCACCCGCCTTTCTTCCCTGACAGGCATGGGTTCGGTGCCTAGGAAACTGCTCTTTGAGGACAGACAGACAGACAGAAAAACTTTATTCAGCAAGTGAGTTTTAGACCCAGCTGGGTCCCTGGGCCACTGCGAGGAACAATGTCGTAAAGAACATGTAGGGTTAACGCTTTCAGAATATTTAACTGCGTTTTCTGGCAGATAAAGCCTATGCGGGTCGCTGTAAAAGACTGCGCTCGACTGCAATTTCGTCGCGAGTGCTCGTTTTCGTTCTCTTCACTGCACAAATCATGGGCACGCTTTTGAGCAACTCGTGATCGCTGCCTTCTGCTCAAGAAAAATTGTTGTGCGCTTTCTTTTCGCGTCCCGTGGACCTCGGAAACCAGCATGACGTCGTTACCGTCAAGCACACAATGCGCACTGCCAAGTGGTTTCAAACATGCGCCCAGGGTGCGGAAAATGGCACATGGAACGGAAAACATAGAGAGATCTGTCAGAGGGCGCTGTCAGCGGGCGCTGTGCTGTGAGGAAGTTGGAAAAAGCGGTTTTCGTATCCGACTTTCGTTGAAGAAGGGAGCGACAACGTTCAACTTCGCGCTTAAGCTATACAGATATGTCCACACAAGCAATGAGTGCATGCTCCTCTTGAACCGGGATAAGTTTCCCGCGTGTTTGGCGCTCCGCTATAGACGGAGCAGGATGTGAGCGGTAATTTCAATTTGTTACTTGGAATCAATACGTAATTTTTCGGCACCACTACAAATCGACATATTCAGCCCTCAATGCTAGTGGAGTTTATTTGAGATTCGTTATGTCCAGTTCTGGGAAATTTTCGCCTCCTAAAAACGAGTATCAGATAAAGTGAGGTATCAGATACGGGAGCTGCCAATGTGAACGGCTATTCGTTCGTTTTGTCCAACATTATGTTATAAGCAGTTTCGTTATAACGAGGTTCAACTGCATTCGAAACAACAAGTTTTGATCTCGCATTACAATTGCTGATCAAATTGCAAAGCCACTTTCAGTCGGAGTGATGCACCAGGAAAAATTGGTAGGCTGTGGTCAAGAAGCCATCCCCTCAGCTTTTGGGGCTTCAATCAACCGGCGAGGACCGAAGTAGACATGTCCACTTAGAGGACACTTCCAGAAAACTGCCCTAAGTTCCAATGAGATACGGGTGGGCGTAGAAAAATTAAGGCTGACGCCGTTTACCAAGAGAATTTCGCGGTGTTCTCTCCTCTCCACGAGAATGCGTCGGCGAACGCGTTTGGGTTTAATGTTGGCCCACATATTGTCTTATGGAAGACCGAGGTACCTCTTGCGTAACACTAAATATTTCTGGTTTATTTATTTAATGCTTATTATTATTCCGTTGAGTCACAGGTGAATGAAACTCATTCCTCTGTCCCCGCTCGCGAATAGCCAAATACGGCCGCGAAATCTCTTCCTGTAAGCAAAGTGCGTCGAGAACACAGCAACTCTCGCAGGCGTTTCTTTTGCGTACTTTATTTAAGTCGGCGTCCACTGACAGTGATGAAAGCCGGGCCGTCAGCTATCCATTTACCTACAGGCTTGAGCGCAAAACTCGGAGCTCCTAGTCGACCCGGGTTTATGGTTTAACTTTTTCTTGGATGCATTGCTGGAAGGAAAAGAGAAATGAGCAAAATTAACGTCAAGTGCATGAAATTATCTCTCCTGGCCCACGTTAAATGGACCAGCCGTTAAAAGGCCCGAGAGGGGTTAGCGAGACTGTGGCCAGCACTTTTCTCCACGCGTATTTCACTACGTTTTTATCTACCTTTGTAATGATGTATAAGTTAGAAATTTCTGCTAGGGAAAGCTACACAGTCAAAGGCTTGTCAAGTGTGCGTTTGTTTTTAATATATATTGGTATGGCAGACGCAGCCTGGAAGCGGGTGTTGGAGAACAAGAGCACGAAACAGGAGGTGGTCTGTCTAACATGTTAAGCTGCCGCGTTCGATTGTAACAACACCAAAGACCCACACCTACGAGAGAACCCAGGAACCACAGTACAGTATGAAGTTGTCAGCGTTCGGAGTGTTTTATTTCCGTGCCTGATCACGTGTCGTGTCTCGTCGACAGCACTGAAACTTTATCCTCTTGACCAGGGGTGTAGCCAGGGGGGAGGGGTTGGGGCATTGGGGCTTCAGCCTATAGCTGTTCCATAAGGGTCATGTAGACTGATGAATGGCCTCCTTCTTGTATGTGTCATTGGTTGTCATATGGACCGGATGTAATTGATAGTGGATCAGGGGTGTAGCCAGGGGGGGGGGGGGTGTTATGGTGCTTCCCCCCCCCCCCCCAACCACGGCGCCTGAAGTCATTCTGGATTTTGTCACCTACAGTGTCTTTTTCAGACTAGAAAAGACATTTCGGCGCGAACATTGCTAACTCGGGTTTAATTTCGTCGCAACACCCATACACCTGGAGTCATGTAATGCAAGGGGCCCCATCCTAGCACAAACTTTCAAGGGCCTACCGATGGCTCGCTGTTGCGACTAAAATTTCGGTGCAGTTGCTCGCAATACATGACTGGTGACAGCTGCTGCTGCGCAGCACAGAGTCATTGAGATTTTTCCCTGGCCGTCGCATATGTACAAAAATTTAAAGGTTCTTGAACGACAAACATTCGTTAAATATTTGTCCTCTACTTGCTAATTTCATGGCATTTGCGTTTGTCATATCAGCGGCATGCACTGCTTTGATGGTTCCGGACCGATATAGATCTAGGCTTAGTGTGATATTTTCTTTACTTATTAAATACGCAAAAACATGGAAGCATTGGTATCAGTTATGTCTGCCACGAGTGAACGATAAGGGGATAGTTGGTATGACATGATTACAAGACATAAAACTGAGCAGGGGACAAAACACAGAAGAGAAGCAAACAGGAACAGCTCGTCCTGTTTGCTTCTCTTCTGTGTCTTGTAAGCAAACAACAATAGCTCGTCCTGTTTGCTGCTCTCCTGTGTCTTGTCCCCTGCTCAGTTTTATGTTTTGTATGCATGTCTGCCACGATTTTTAAGGCATACGAATACATTCTTTTATTTAAAAAAAACACATATTTCACTTGTCTAGACAATGCGTAGCGTTATCTAATACACAATGGTATTGTCAATGGCAATGGCAATGCAGTTAATATTGTTGCGTTTGATACTTCCACAAATTCTATGAGGAGGCCGCGGTCCAACATGAGCCCCCCCCCCCCCCTCCCCCGAACAAGATTTCTGGCTACGCCACTGCTGTTGACTAAATTTCTGTTGCCATTATCCTCTTCGAAAATCATTGCGCGCAGCACTTGGCCATATTTTCGGTTTGGGGCCAAAGGTGATAAATGTGTGAGAGCCGGCTTTGCACCCTCTTTAGAGAGCTAGCCTTAGCATAGCCTTTTTGATCCCGATGAGACATCTGCATTCCAAACTGTGTAACGAACTTATCTTTTTTTTACCGCCAGTAGTATGGCGGCATTCAACAATCAACCTATGGGCTGTAACTACGATTATCACTTACCACTAAGGTTATTATAGTCTGTGGCATATATGTTATGCGCAAGGTTCGTATTACAAAAAAATACAAACGGTTGCGCAATGAACATGAAAGAAGAGCAGTTGTGGCGCAATAAGCGAAGCACTTACCCCTGCTTTGTCAAACATTTCAATTTCCGCAGCCGTCATTCCACTTGAAGACTGCGTTTAGAGAAGAAAACAGCATCTTGTAATGGCTACTGTACGGTGTACTGCTCAGCATGCATGACATTTTTTAAGGGGGAAAAGCTGCGAACTTTCACTCTTCGTTAATATGCCACGTGCATCCATCACTGAGATTTTGTCCTATAGAGATGGCTTAGTGTTTTGTTTAACACATACACAAACTGACAGTGAGCAATCAAGCCTGTGAATATCTACAAGGGCAACAAACATACACCCTGCGCGCCCAATTTGCCCGGTGCTGCTCCTGAGATGGCTATGAAAATGCAGCTTTTTCTGCATGCTCTAACATAGAATTTGACTGCTGACTTTTAAAAAAGCCGAAAAATATTGACTTGCGCCAGAATTTGCCACGCGAGATTTTTACCACGAACGTGAGCAAATTCCCGATTTTGTGCGGTTTCACTCCGGCCTTCACTTTTTTTCTATATGCGACTCTACACAGGAATAACTGGTACATTTGTCATTAGCCTTTGTTGCCTCTTTCGCAGCAAGAACTCCATTAATTGGTCGATGAGGACTATTTTTTAAAGCGATGTTTATTGCCATAGGGCATGTACCAGAACCGGCGATTATCATCAGACCCCAACTTCTGCTGACCACTTTAGGTGAGACTGGGGTTGGCGTTGTGCCTAAACAACGTAGGACTACACATAGGTTTTCATTACTACGTAATGCTCAGCAATTCGCGAAAATTTCGCCATATGCAGTCATTCTGCGCAAAACAGCATGGTGATAACAAGTAGTAAATCGTTGTCCAACCTGAAACGGTGCAATATGATCTGTTCTTTCTCTGGTAAATGCGATTTAGGGACCAGTTTTGGGAAAATAATTACCTTGAATTTGTCCGCCTTTTCCTGGAAACAAGCCTTCATCTGAAAGTAAGTGGAATGATTGGTTTGAGCGACTCCATTCACTCAGACGTTGCCTTCGCTGCATTTACCTCGACACTAGCGTCTCAGTTTCCATTGCCCTTTCGTTTTCTTGTGCCACTGCCACCCGCCTTACTTTTAGTCGGGACAAACCTAGCTGCAGAGTCATTTATTAGCGATAATCGCAAAGTTTGAGATAGCTGAGCCTTGACCAACTCACATTCAGAGCCTACTTGCTTCACCTTTTCGGCTGGATAAATTGTCACGCTGTACAAATCATTATTGAAATATGGCGTCGTATCGTTTCGATTCGGGCTCAGCGCTTTTGTATGAGCCATACAACACTGGCTGAAAATTCATTCGCGCTCAGACCCGTTATTTCTTAAGAAAGTTCTGAAATTGTGGGAACCCTTGGCGGATTGAATGACGCTCATCCCCTTACCTATGCAAGCACGAGCGAGTCCAAGCAAGCAGATGGATTATTTCGCACGAAAATCAGTGTGAACCTCCCTCTTTAATTTATCATAACGACGTCACGTATCACGAATGGCATCAGTGGTTAAAGGCGTTTTTCTCGTGGCAAAAAAAAAGCACCTGAAGGAGGGCCGAGCTTTGTGAACGAAGTGTAGAGACCTTGCGGCAGAGGACTGTAAACCTTCATCATTGCCTCCTTCATATCTGTGTGCATGTTGCTTATGTATTTGAGAGGAGTTAATAAATTTGCATTATCTGCAAGGGTCACTAGGCGCTCGCTAGATTGTGTGCAGCGTGATCATTAATGCCCAAAAGTGAACAACACACTACAAGAAGAGAAGAGGAATTTTGTATTTTTACTACTTAAACCCACTTTTTCCTCTCTCGTGCTGTCTTTTTCATCTTTACGCATTACCACATTTTTTCTAAGCTAACATGCCATCCACTAAGTTGTCGTGCACGTATGAAGTTAAAAAGATGACAGGACAGTTACCACTGTGCTACGCGAGATTCAGCGACAGCTGTTCAAGTATATATATTTTATGATATATTGAGGTAACAAATAGAGAGGCTTCGTATCTGTATAGTTCTAAAGGGCTCGTATTAGTTTTCCACACATACTTGTTTTTCGACTAGCACTATCTCCAGTCCACCGTTCTTTCGCGCGGCTCCCCCGATGACTTTTTCCCCGGCGGCACGTTTTGCAGCAGCTGCCTGTATCATAATTTTTGCATGTTGGCATAGCAGTATGGATACAATACAATTATAGTAGAGTAAAAATAATAATTTATACTGAAGTCCAGCCATTATTTCGTCTTAATGTATTTATTTGTACATTACGTATATTTATTTTCTGGTCCTCGTCGCCTTGACAAACCTACAATGCGGTCCTCTGGCAGAAAAGTTTGGAGACCCATGCTTTCAGACAATCAAAAATGTCCGCGCATTCACAAAGTGCAGTGATGTAGTCACATCGCTACTTGTGCACTGTGGTGATCAAGAACTGCTCTTTTATGACACAGCTTCTTGTAGTTGAGTCCTTTTATAACATACAATGTGTACAGTTAGCTGGCGCTCTTAGGTGCTGTGTGCAAATTGGGGTGTACCCGACTAAGAACTATTTGGGAGGACAAAAAATTGATTGCAGTTCGCCACTTACCTTCGCTTCTTTTTCAGCAGTGTCCGCGATGCTCATGAACTTGCCGCCGCATTCGGTAACCGTTGGGATGAGGCCGTCAGCAAACTGGAAATAAATGAAGAAAGAATTCATGGGGCTGTACTCACCTTATTATGCTTATAGTGCGTGGCTATAAAAAAGGCTGCACGCGAATCCATGCTGACTACGCCCGCGCCTGAAAGGTACCTCGCCGTCAATGCAAAGTAATAAACTCGAAAGTTTGTTTTATCACAAGGAACGATTACTCAACGCTTGGCTATCTCCTGAGAGCAAATAATATTTGTTATGATAGGTTCCAAGCACAGTGGCTAGCAATATTTAAGGACAACCTGCAATAGTTTTCAATGCCTCAACGCCGGCGCCAAGATCGAAGAACCTCGACGGTCGTGCCTAGATTACCTGTCTTCCCATGGAGACCATTTAAGGTCTTTCTATACTAAAAAGGTTAGAGACATACCCCCTTTCATGTCTGTTCCCTCCTCCTACATCCTTGCTGACTGTTCCTTGCAAGCGCTCCCAGTAGGGGTCATTAATTACTGGTCGGCAGTTATGAAAAACGTGAAGCTTTTCCGTTATTAGGATTCTCGATTGTAATCAGTTTTACAGGTTCGGCTAAATCACAAAGACGTCGTCGTCCACCTACCGCTGTCCCACCTGTCTACCAACACAGCTCATTCTTTCATGCACTCCGTGGGGTCATGACTCAGTAACCGTGGGGTATTGCGCCCGTCTACTCCAAGACTGACCAAAAGGGATTCACTACTGCTTATCCACGGCTATAATGGGAGTCTAACATCGTTAGCGATTCAGACATACCACATAGCCACCTACAGTTACTAAACAGTCCGACTAACCTCAACACCTTGCACCACTCCAGCTGTTGCTAAAATTTGCACTACCACAAAGAGGTTCACCCGCCGCGGTGGCTCAGTTGCTAGGGTGCTCGGCTACTGATCCGGGGTTCCCGGGTTCGAACCCGACCGCGGCGGCCGCGTTTCGATGGAGGCGAAACGCTAAGGGGCCCGTGCTGTGCGATGTCAGTGCACGTTAAAGATCCCCAAGTGGTCTAAATTATTCCGGAGCACTCCACTACGACACCTAATTCTCCCCTTCTTCTCTCAGTCCCTCCTTTATCCATTTCCTTAGGGCGCGGTTCAGGTGCCCACCGAGATGTGAGACAGATGCTGCGACACTTCCTCACTTCCTTTCCCCAAAAACCAATTTTTCCAAAGATAGACTTTCGGAGAATGCACTTACATTCAAAACTCCGTTATGTAATCCCGTTATGTAACCCAGTATACTCATGCTGTAATCTTTCATGCCATTGAAGTCTGAGAATGATATTGCTTACCTGCTTAATTATGGCCGGGTTGATGTCCTTTGCAATGGCGAGACACTCGCGTGCGCTGTCTATTTTGTCAATATACTGCTGCGCCATGGCCTGGTCGGGCACGAAGTCTCGAATGAGCTGCTTCAGTTGCTCGAGCACGGCTTCCACTGCACAGAGCATTCGAGATCAGTGTACAATGGGACAGCCCCACAGGCCACAGAGTATAAGAATTCACAGGGACACCTATTTTCATTATGCGTTGGCAATGCGACAGAATTTGTAGCTGTTGATGCCTTTCTTGTAAGTAGTGTTACTTCCGGTCTGGTGACGATAATTCCCGTCTGGTGACGTCACTTCTCCGTAGCCAGTGGGCGGGTTTGATGACCGCGGACGCACGTTTGCCACATGCGGCTTCTAATGCTGTTGCATTAAATAGAGAGGAACGCGCTTCACCGCGAACAAAAAATTCAGCCTTGAAGTGAACTCCAGCTTGCTTAATTTTTGAGCCTGTGGCTTCGTCCCAATAAGTGCTAAATGAAGTTGTGATACGTGAGAAACTTCATCACAACTATTGTGTCGACACGGACAAACAAGGTATAGGACGCAGATGAGGAGTCGGCCATATTATGAGAGGAGCAGTGGGTATGAGCTGGCATGTCATCAACGACAGACGAGATCAGGGGGCTTTGGCAAGCATGCACCGGCTAGTGCAGTGTGCTGGACTCCAGTAGCTAACACCGAAGGATGGAAATGTTTTCGAGTTCATCTTAAAAACTAAACTTCGTATTGACAATGATGGCCTAATCTCCCGAAGTGCTGCGCTGAATTAGCAGGGGTGGATCTATGGGCAATTCTTGGATTAGGGTCGTGGTCCTGTTTGCACAATGATATTCTTGAACTGTCTTTGCCTAAAAACTATGCCCAGCGCAGTTTTCCTGAAGTAAAATTTCCCAATAAGGCCTGGGGATAGGAGGTGGGTGGCGAGGTGGCTTTCCCTCCTTACATCCATCTTTGCTTGTGCTCGCACCTACTAGGATGCGAGCATGTGGTCCCCTTCATGTTAAGGTTGTTCGTGCTTTGAACATTTTGTCACGCCGAAATGCGTTGAAAGAGAGGAAGACAAGGAGTGGTTCTATTGCTTGACTATACAGCACTAATTTCGTCATAGTTGTGAACAGCCTGCTCCCAACGCATGTTAATCATCATCACTATCATCGTCACCTACTTTTGTCCACTCCGGGAATAAGTGCTCTCCATCCGATCTCCGATCAGGCCAACCCTGCGCCAGTCGCTATCGTCCTGTCTCGGCAGATTGCCTGATCTCATCCGCCCACTTGACTGTCCGCCACCTCGTCAACCTGTCTGCATTTGCCGTCTCTTCTAACCTCTGCGCTCCCCTAACCACATGATGCTGATGCTAAAGCCTACTTTTCTCCCTCTCCCGACACGAATAAATGACCCCAATAGCTGTACCAATTTCCTTCCTCGCCTCCATCAAGGCACCACAGGACCACGTGATGATAGGTGGTGCACTTTCGAGAGCGACCGCTAACACGGCCAATCCTACCCTGAACTCCGTAATTCACGGCCCATCACTTTTGACGCGGGCCGTAAAATTATGCGTAGGCTTTGTTTCTGCTTGCGAGAGAATATCGATTCTTTACAGTATTGTAAAGGCAACACGTCTCAGCATGTTTACCAGAACAAGGTCAAAGTGTGAGCTGTCACACGAGGGGGAGGTCCCTCCGAAGATCACTGGTTTCAGAGGTTAACCTTATAAACCTTATAATGGCGAAGTAGCCTAAATTTGAATTGGCCTACTGCAGAATTGGCAAGTAATGACTAGTTCTAAATTTGGTTACAGGTTTACGGTATGCGCCTGAGTGTGTGCACATACTTTTAGATTTCTTAGACCTTCCGAAATTTTCACAAATTCCTTACTTTTACCATGCGGTATTCTGAGTAGGTCTTCCACGTCTAATGTAGGGACCACTAAAGATGCATGCCGGGGAGTTGATTTTTGTCCAACGTTTTCATTGCCTTGCCATTACAGGGTTCTCTCAGGCTCACTCTGATAGTATTCCCTTTAGACAGCTTGTCGAAGCGGGCAATTTTAGGTTACGACTGTTACGACACTGCACGGCGCCATGATCCTCGTAAAGAGCGTTTCAGTGAATTGTTGCGGTGAAAATGCATGCAGCAAAGATTTTAACTTCGGCATACCCAGCTTCACCTCTTCGTCACCCCGGGACAGTCCATCAGGTGTAAAGTGCCAAAGAATTCATTAAAAAACGAAGAGCATCCACAAAAAATACCTGAAGCGATTATCATTTCAAGAAATTCAACAATGCGAAAGGGTCAAATTTTCCTTATTCTTCAGCTAAAAATGTTCATTTTTCAAGCATGCGTTCTTTTCGTTTCTTCCCGCCATATGCACACATAAAGTGACTGATTTCCCCTTTTACGATAGATGATCCGTCCTTCTCACAGCTATCCCAATTCCAGGTCAGCTAAAGCGGAGGGGATTGGAGAATGTATATCAAGTTCGCTTCCTGTGAAAGCAAGATGAGTCAGCGCGATCCATGGTAACTATTCTCTCACTGTGTTCAAGGCCCCCTGCGAGCATTCCTTGGACCAAACGTGAACCTAACGCACAAGGTGTCTAGACAGAAGTGCGTGATCAGTATCGTAAAGCGTATTTCTGAAGACTTCTCCTCCGGAATACTGCCATAATATGCGCTGGCCTCTCAAGTTTAAGCTAGTACTAAAAACGGAGAGGACATTCCTTTTAGCAAGCTATCAGGAACAGTTTTACAAGATGTTTCGTTAAGGTCACTTTGCTGTGAACGATCAAAAGCTATTCCACACTACCGTAAGTGCACTGATAAATGCAAATGGAAATTAGCACGACCACAGCTGGAGAACCATTTGCGAGGAATGCTGTACGGTATTCCTCTAAGAACGAACGAATTCCAGATTCATTGCTGTTGACCAATTTTTACATTTCTCTTCTTAGGCCTTAGGTTCTATTACCTCGCCGCATTTGAATTATTTAATTAATGGAATGATGTGATTGCATGGCACGCCATTCTCTCTTTTGCTCTTTCCCACGTGGTTAAGAATTACAGCCCATTCTTTTCCTACAGTTTTACCGAAACTTCTTTCGGTAGCGAAAGAAGTGAATGCATTGTCACTTACATTTTTTTCAGCCAAAATAAAAACTTGTTACAATACTACAGAAGCGGTACAGCCATCACACTTTCGAACTGATTTTCACAGGGGCAGCCAAATGATCATATGCAGAAACATTTGCTCTCGACGATGAAAACACCTGAATTTGTCTGTACTCACCGTTGGCGTTGGCCGTCGTGTATGTGAAGCAGCAAAGCATCACAGTGACTGCGACGAAATGAGTCCTCATCTTCTTCGAAATTGACGAAAGCGACAGCGAGGAGAGAGTTTATCCACAGGTGTAAAACCAGGAGGAACTTTCGAATCTCGGTCACGGCGACGGAGAGTTTAACCAGAGAATTTCCTGAGGCCTGTCTTGGGCTAGAACACGCGTGTACTTAGTCCCTCTTTGTGTGGTCTGGTGTAGGCCACCGCTTGCTTTTTATACGCCCTCTCACAAAGTCGGCGATCCAGCTGGGTCCACATCTATAGCCAGGCTTCCGTGACGGTGCATTTCCATTTCGACACCGTTAAGGTTTCCTTGGTGAGACGAGCGCAGACGCCGCTGATTTTCTTTCTTGTGTGTGCGTGTTTTAACCCTTTATGATTTCTTTCTCAACCTGCACAGGCTGAATGCAAAAGCGATGAGACAAATGGCTTCATGGTCGAAGACGTACAACAGCTGTCTAACCGCGGAAGGCTGAATGCGGGCGCAGACTCAATGACATCGCGTCTGACATTGCCGACTAGGCAACCCGTTTGTCAATGGGGAATAAAAGTAGCAAGCTAGCAAACCAGAGGTGGCGACCGTATCAGTGCTCATTTGAATAATGGTGTCTTGCGCCAATGTTAACGATTTCCACGAGAGTGCGGTGTCTACTTTTCCCCCACTAGCATTGAATCTCTGACTTTATGGCACGCCTCG
>JARKHS020016252.1:0-30771 GCA_030143305.2 Amblyomma americanum | reverse complement strand
TTATTATTAAATAGTTGTTTCCGTATGATATACTTAGAGCTTAAAACTTAACATCTGCTGTAGAGCTTCAAAGCAATGGCTCATATTCTCAACAGAGAGATTAATAGTTAATGTCCTTTCTTTAACGCTTAAATTGAAGTGCGCGACACCGCAGAGAAAAGGAGACCCGGATGATCGCTTGCGCGAATAACGACTACGCATGTTTGCCAACTTGGGCGCGCCATGCATGAACGGCTCTTACTTCAGCGCCCCTTGGGATTTTGTATTTCGAGCCGTTTCTTGAGACTGCGAAATAAAAATCAAGAAACGCCTCTGCAGTGCAACCACGGCAACAAAAATTACGAACACCTGAATTTTCCCTTGATGTTCTACGGCGTGTTACTCAAAATTTCTGACATGTCTCGAGCTGTTCAGGAGTTGATTAAGCGATCTCAACTTCGATTAGCCTCATTCCAGATATACTCCTGGTTGCTATAGTCGACCGTTGAAAGTGGCGATGATATGATTTCACTGGCGCACGGGTAGTTCGGCCAAACAGCTCAATGGCTAATACACTATGTGGACTGCGCAAGGTGGAGTCAAAGACTTTTTTTTTTTTTTTCAAGAGTCGCACCCCAGAAAATCCGAGCGTTGGCCAAAGGAAAAGCTTGTTCCCAACGGAAAGCCGTAAGTACACGCGGCAGGTGGCAATATATGGTTTCAGTTCGGCTACTGAGATTAGCAGCAGTTGAGTTTTAAACCCCTTCCTCGCGATCGCTCACCCACCGTAAATGATGGAATTTAATGCCGATGTATGTATTCAGCCACGCACAAAAGTTAAATAGCACGCAATGTTAGCAAAAACAAAAAAAAAACGTAATTAAATGGCCGTCATTGTACTAATCCTGAAATGGATTAGTCGGCGTCAATTTGAAGGTGGTCACTTTAGGGCAAACCCACTTGGGCAAAATGCTCTACCACAGTCTATATTTGCAAGACCACTGAACGAAATGCTGAAGTGTTGGCTCCTTCGACCTTACAGCCTTCAACTCCACTCTTCGGAGCGGATGATGGACGGTCTTACCAGAAAAAAGAAAAAAAACATGAGCTGCTTTTGTGGCCCCGCACGAAAGCGATCACTTTTCACTGGGCGTCGACTGCAGGCTCTAGAGCTGGGTGCTCGAATGACGCAGTGCATCAATAAATGTAAATGAATGCACGCTGGTGCCAAGAAATTAAATTTCTTCGTCAAAATCGTGCCCTGTAAGCTTATGACGGTGTGTGTAGTGTACATGTGGACGGACAGACACAGACACGTATACACAGAGACGTGTTTACTCCAGCAAAGCGGGATAGGGCCGGAGCCGAGACAGGGAAGCTAGGCGGTATGTTGCTCTGGCCGTACCCGCCAGTCTGTAAGCGATGTGCCTTTTCGCGAGATCTTCATTTTAAATCCACAGCACCGATTACCGATCCGTGAGCGAACCTGCAAGCCTAGTCGTATTCTGCGACGCATGTTTCTGCCGCCCCAACGCGGCCTCTCGCGACATCCTCGAAACAGTGCATTCACTTTGAAAAAATCGACTGCCGCACCAGCGGCGCCCGGAATCCATTCGCGTTTCCGGGTAAAACACGCAGCACGACCTAGAGCGAGGCGGAATTAAAAGGAAAAAATAAATCCGGCCAGCATACATATATATCGACTGCAGCAGTAGCGCCGGAGGCGCATTGTCTCCCAGAGTTTGCTCACGGCTGCGCCCCCTACTTCAACCACCCCCATTCATGCAGAGCAAATACAGGAAGAACCGGCAGCTAAAAGAATGGGAGGGTACACACGCACGCACACATTCTATAGCGGGCGCGAAACGGCAGCACTGTGTACAACCTGTTACACGGGCCCGTAAAACGCGCCAGGAGGGCAAACTGACGCCGCGGCGAAACGCGCCTGTCAGCATCGTCTCGGAAGGGGTCACGCGGAAGTGCCACGAATTCAAGGATATATGCGCGTCCAGTCGTGAAACAAGGCCACGCGCCAAGGGGAGCGCCCCTAAGGCTCCCCTCCGTTTTGGACTCTCTCTCTTCCGTGGGTTGCGCAACCAAACAGCGGCAGCATCTTTGAACGCGGCTGTACGGTACAGGAAAGAGAGGGAGGAGCACTGCGATGGTCGTTTCCGTCCAGCACTTTGCGGAACTTGGCTGATGACCGAAACGACATGCGATGTTATACCGGATAATCCCTTGGACAAACCTTTTAATTCATCCTAGCTGGTTACCAGCCATCCTCTATTGAATTTAATTTAAATAATGAAGCTTTACCGAAGCATTAAGCCGGCAGGACTGAACACACGTCCTCTCAGACGCCGCCATTTTTCCGCTTTCTAGACTTTTTCCGATTGCAGAGTGCTGCGTTAAACGCATCCAGGGGGATCGAGCCACCGTGTCCAACATACCCGTCAAGAACGTAGATGTTCTTCGGCAGTTAAGAGTGGCGTGAAGCATCAAAGGAAGCGGCAGAAACAACGACAAGTGCGTTGCTCTCGTGTTTCGTCAAAGTTATGCTTCGGATTTCGTGTTTGCTTTCCGCTCAAATAGCAGGTCAGCAACCTTAGCAACCATTAGCAGCCCTAATGCGCTTCATACGCTCTTGTAATGATTGCCGCTCTGCGAGAGTAGCTCCGGGAGGCAACGACTTCCTACCGCAGTGGGAAAAGAACGCGCTAAACCTTAAAGAACGGAAAGTGCGACACTGGTCGATTTGCGTAGGCAGCCTTCTCTGGCTAATCCCGCCTGTCTTTCTTTTTGCCGGCCCCTGCGCACTCCAGTCTCACAGCAGAAAAAGAAAAGAAAAACACCGTTCGACGTTTCTTTCAATGCGGAATACGGGGTTGTTTATTTTTTTGTTTTTAAAGCTCGCGCTAACTGGCAAAAGGTCCGGTGGTCCAGTTTCAGCCGTTCCCCTTCTTGCTTTATGACACTGCCGACCCAATGGGTCATGCCTGTCTTCAGTGCGACCTAACCTGAATTCTAGAAGTAAAGAGGGGTGGGGGGGGGATGGAGGTAAGCAAGGGATACAACTTGAAGAGCTCTTACTTCTTCGATTCCTATTGTTTTTCTTTTTCGGAATGAAGCGCACATGTGGCATACGGGCCCCGCTAGCGTGCTTTCTTGAAAGCGCCAGTGCTACCGGACACTAATATGCATTCTTTTTTCTGCTGTCGCGACGTCACGCGAATTGTATCGGACTCGGCACGATGCACGCAACTGCGGAGCTTGGCAGCGTCCATTTCGTCCTCTCGACAACGTTCGACACGCGCCTCTTCGCCTTTTCTCCTCTGTTGGCGTTTTATTTCTTCTCTTTCCTTCCGCGGGGCCCCGGTGTGCATGGTGCGGCAGAGGCGTTGCGCAAGTCCACTTCCGCCGGCATTCTTTCTTCCTTCCCGCTGTGGCGAGCTCTACGGCGTTCGTGACGGACAGCGTTTGCGCGCCCCGCAAATGCGCTGTACCGCCTCACAAAAGGCACGCAGCCCGGGAGGCGGAAGTGAGTGTCGTCTCTGCGCACCGGCATCTGCTCTCGTTCGCCTCTTCCTAGAACACCGTAAACACTGGCGGGGCATTCGAATGGACGCCGACTCGCAAGGCTTTAGTTCGCGCTCTTTGATTTTTGTGGCTTCTTTCTTTCTTCCTTCCTTTTTTCTTTTTTTCCCTTCTTTCTTTCATTCATTCATTTCTTACTTTCCTTTCCTTCCTTTCTTTCCTTCTCCCTTCCCTTTCTTTCTTTCTTTCATTTATTTTTTCTTTCTTTCTTTCTACGTACCAACGGTAACGTGTTCCATCGTTTGTACAGCCGCGTATAAAAGATAAAGGGATGCGGGTTAGCGGGGAAAAAATAATTTCTGCGTGATCAGGCAAATTAATTCGTTTAAAATTGGGCAAGCATAAGGGGACGGACATGCTTATTTCACACGCTGGAACAAATACCAGCAGGCTAGGTAGCGGGGGCAACACAGCAATAATTTTTTTCTTCGTGCTATAAATTTCCGCTCAATTATATCCAGCACTGCGCCCAAGCCCACCCGTACCTCGCTCGCGAGGGCGATCGCAAAAGACGAGATTCATGCACAAATCTGGGGTCGCGGCAAGCGAAGAATGAGGGCGCCTGTAGCTGAATGTCTATACTGCCCCACCAGCGAAGCAGTCACCTTAATGGAAGGCTTTGGCTGAACCAGCGCAGTGGGGTATTATGAAACCCGTCTTCGAAGTTATCACTTCGCGCGCGAACACCGTTACGTCGTGCAAGAAAGATTTGCTCGCAGAGTCTTTCAATGCCGGCTAGTGCCAGAAAATGTAGCCCAGGAAAACGAAGGAGAGGTTGCAGTTAGTTCTGACCGCGGGTGCAGTATAGCTAAGTATGCTGGAGAAATGACGCAAAAGAAAGCAATTGACTGATACCGAAGGCTAGATAAACTGCCGGACATAAGACTTTGGCATATCTAAACTCCAGAGTTGGCATATCTAGAGTGGACTTATCCAGATATCCAGAGCAGAGCGCGTCGCTTTCAGGAGTCGAACCCTCTCTTCCCCGCGACGTATACGACTGACCCGCGAGCCTACGGCCCTCTTCTTGTCCATCTCCTAAAAAATGAAGGCGATAAAGTACTCCGCATCTTCCAATCTGCAAGTCACCGGCGGCGGAAATTTTTGGCGCAAAACTTTGTACGACGTGACCACCACCACCGTTATGCTACGGTCTTCGTCAAGGAACCACAGCAACATGGAGGAAACGTCGCTTTGCATGACGTCCACAAAAAGAATATTTAAATTTTTTGGACGCACACGAAGAGCCAAATTATTTCAAATTTTATCCGAGCAGTAGCAGGCATTGGCTCTTTCGTTCCAGTGAACTAGAACTCACCGCCGATACGATGGAAAGAGTTCTAGTCAAAGATTGCTGGGGCAAAACGGCTTCTGTTAAACCTAGCAACAAATCCGTTCTAGCCAGATATCTCCCCTTAAGAGCATCTTTTTTTTCTGCCTTCAGAAAAAAAGAATCTGTATCTCGCATTACACAGTTCATTAACACAAATGCTTGCTCCTAGAGGTTGTGTTAAATGGAGGGAATAGACCTAATTTTTATCTCGGAAGCTATTTGTGCACAGAATGAGATGCCATACGTGTCAGATGTTGCTCCCGGTCCCTTTACAGTTTTATTCATAAATGTTGTTCCAGCCATTTCAAAACTTAACATTAGTTTTAAACAGGTCCAGAGTGTTCTTGCTGGTCATTCATGAAGTGGTAAAAGTAGGTTGTTTATAAAAGATGTTCAGGATCTCATCGCTGTCGCCATGTGGCGCTAGTGGGCGGCAACCACTGCATAGCATAACTCAGTGTGAAACCCCCTATTTGACGATGAATTGCAAAAAATCCTTATTTCTGAAATATTGTAAGGTAGTCTTCGTTTATAGTTGCTCCCCGGATTTTTTGGCGCAACGTACGGAGGGCAGCCGCTGGTGTCCGTAACTTCATAAATATTTTCATTCAGTTGTGTTGATGTGGAGCATATCACATGGACCTTATAGTACTCAGCAGTATTCCTCAAATGTACGTTTAGCCGCACGTAAAGAAACAGTGCTGACCTTTTAGTTTGTTAGCATTCTGAGAGGCATTTTATGCCCAAAGTCATGTTACACCATAACCCGAATTCGAGACTGCGGTCTAGATCACTTGTTTTGCCACTATGTGGCGAGTGAAAAGAAATTGACGGCTGTATTTTTTTCAGCAGAACAAGAAAATACCTGGTGGCAGCGTAGTATCCGTCCCAAAACCTCTCTATATGCGCGGTGCAGCGTCAGATCACTCCGCTATGGCTGCGACGTATACGTACGAGTGGGTTCTTTGGCTTATAGCTCTGAAGCGTTAGATGTGGAAAGTGTGTTGTGAAGATATCGCCTTTGGGCCATTTTCGTCTTTGTTTTCACAAACACGACATTGAATAATGGGAACCCCAGTCCCTGCTTGTTTGATGCCGCTGGAAAAATACGATTGAAAGAGCTGTAGATTCTTTAAAGATTGTGTTTTTATCACCCAAAAGGGGCTCCGAATTTTTTTTCTTTAGTTTCCATAGACACCCATTATTTAAACTTAATTTTAGAAAAAAAAAAACTTAAGCCGAGGCACCGAGACACTGGTGTCTTTGGCGTGTACGGGAGATCACCTAGAACGGATGCCCTGAGGAAAAGCCCAATCCGTTATCTGTACGATTAGATGAACCAAAAAACCGGACTTCTCTCAATGAAGCGGCAAATACAGAAAGGCATAACGGCGCTAGCAAGCAGCTATCCCAAATTCTTGATAATGCATAGTAGACTAAGTATACGCGCTTGCTCCTTGCCCGGAATTATTACGTGAACATGCATTCTCACGGTGGCCTACTGTATTCAATTTCGAAATTGTCCAGAACTTTCCCTTTAATGGAAGCCCTCGTGGTAATTACACTTTTTCTGTACTCATAGCCGATGTTATGAAACAAAAAGGAGGCTTATTGTGCTAGTGCTTTTGTTTCATTTAAGCAATTCGTGTTTTTTCCGTTTTGGCTGAAATGAAATCGTTTATAACCAACATCCTTCTTTTCCTGTATATTTATTCGCATATATGCAGTTGGTTACCTGCAAGAACAAAAACAATCTTTCATGGTCGGGCGAATTAGCATTCCGATGCATGTCCCGCTGCTGTTCGCACGACCCAAAGTTCCGAGTCAGCGTATATGAGCGATGGTGTTTCCGCGGAAATGCCTGGTTAGCAATTCATTGAGGACGCTCGCTCAAAGCATTTCGTTCCTTGCTGTTCTCATTTGCGAGACATTTCTCTACGTTTCTGGCAGCGCCGCCTCTTCATGCGGCCGGTTATTGCCGCTTCACGGCGCGGGGGACACGAGCGTGCGATGCCCGGACACATGCCGAAAGCCGAATGTTTTCGTTTCGTCGAAAAATGGGACTCTAGCCGAGCGTTCATCTAGCGCGCCCGCAAATAACTCGAATCGATTTAGCGTTCTCAAATCTGTCATATAAAGCTGTCGGAGCAAGCGATGGAGCTCATTGCAAAGGCTTTCAAAGCGCGGCAACGCTACCCTTAAAATGCGTGTTCAAATACTGGCGTTTCGAACAATCCGGTAATATGCGCGCATCACTATAGCGGAGTGATAGGTGTCGCTAAAGCGATGGTCGTATCAACAGCATCGCATGTTTATCTGCCTTCCTGCCTTCAAACTTTACAGCGGGCCCTTCTGACTCGGCTCCAGTAATAATAACGCAGCTTACTTCGATCGAGAAGGTATTCGTATGCGTGTAGCCATCAATAATAAGTTTCGTGGCGATGTACACCCTCATCCGTGTTTGCCAAGCGGATATTGGCCTATCGCGACCTCTAGGAACGCACTCACTCCATTACTATCACTCTATATACACAGGGCGCAGGCGGCGAGCTCTGGAGGAAAAGAAAGTGCAGTATGAATTGGATACTGTGCTGAAATTTTAAAGCTGAAACTTAAGGCATACAAGAGAGTAGAACTGCTAAAAGTGATGGATGCAAGCGCTTGGGGGGAAAAAAGGCGCGAAAGATTTTCTATCGCAATTTTTTTTTTGTACCGCTGCATCTGGCGGCCGCCTCTGGGAGCTGCAAGTGCGACGTCGCAACACCCACGCTGCTTCAGCGCAATTCAAATCGCTGTATACGAGTGGTCGACGGGCTGCAGAGTCATCTGTGTACAGGCTTTGTCTAACTACCCATTTTCTCGCGGTCGACCTTCGTAATGAAACTTTCGGTACGCCGAAGCGAACTGCTGAGGTACTGCTGCGCACAACTCTGTCACAGCAGCATCGTTGCTCGAGACACACCTCCGCGCGTGTTTCTCAGGTATGAGAAGCTCAGAACACTGTGGATTCGATCTGTGCAGGCGTCTAGGCCAGACTGGACGCCTTTGCAAGGTGGCTTCGTTTTTTGTTTTGTTTGTTTAGCAAATTCTTCGCAAAGACGATGTATGCAAGTAGTCTTCGTGAGGAGAATCTTGGGCATGCCTCTGAAAAGAATTAAAACGTGACCTCTTTGGGTTTTTTTTTCTTTGTTCTTGTCAAGAAAACTCGAGGCAGAGTTGGTGAGCTACGTGTTTAAGAGGAAGGGAAGGAAGACTGGCGCATTTTTCGTGCTCAGGCAGCTCTCAGGAAGAGCAGACGATCGCAAGTCCGCGTTTCCTGAGTATACCGTGTATGTGAGTCAATGAAATCTGATTTAATACTGCACTCTTTCACTGTCGCCCGAAGCAGAAATGCACGGAAAATGTCTTGTTCTCCCTGTATAATAGGTAACTGCGCACTAAGACTGCCGTTCTGAAAGATAAAACAATGCTTTAAGGAGATGACGCTCTTTAATGTACACTGGTCTACTTACAGGGTGGGAAAGCACGGTGCATAGATTACTGCAATGTTCGATCCAGTGCAGCGTTGTGTGCGCTCGTGCAAGCTTAGTACCGTGCAGTGAACGATTCGAGGCATGCTCGCTTTCGCATCTGCGTTTGCGTGAGTTCGCGTTTGCGCATGGAACACGCTGCTATGATTGAACGGCATGAAGCTGCAGTTTTTTTATGCTACGCATGGGGTGCGACCATGAAAGCTAGGGCAATAACCTTCAAATAATCTCGAAGGTCGAACAATCTAATACTAGACACCTCTATGGGGCTCTAATAACCGCATTTCTGCCTTCGTCTCCGCCAGTGAAACAGTGTCGTTAACTCCCAATACGACCTTATTGTATCGGTTGGTGCGATATCGTATACGTTCAAAATGCGGGAGAAAATATCAAAATGTCGCTTGACGAAAACGGCTGGCGGCATTTTTCTTTTCTCGGTGGATCCGAAGGTTGTTCATCCTCAGAATCGTATTCTTTGTTTATGTCGCGAAATTCGTAGTCACCCTAACGCCGCTCTTCAAATAACTGCAGCCAGCTATACCTATCTGAATAGGGGTTTATGACGTCACGCTATATGCCCTCGCGGTTGACCACGCGGCTTGGTGAGCGTTAGTAAAATGCACAAAACAAAACCATCCGCTGCATAATACGCGAAGTGGCGGCTTCATCGCGTACTGAGAGTTGATTCGCGGTGTTGTTTTCAATTTTTAAATTATGCTCCAGTATCCTTTCAAATAAACAGTCTCGTATCAGAGACATTCTAACCTGCTCAACTGCAGCTACATAGGTACAGGTCTTTTTTCTGCTCCGAAGTCCACTAGCCGATGAAGCTCTCTCGCTGCAACTGTTATTCCGTAAGTAATTAATCAGTGATGAGGTGAGTGATTGCACCATCTGAGTATTAAATGAGCAAGAATACCAACCCTGATCCTTTATACACCGAGTCTGGTGAATAATACATGCGGACTTCTGTTGACTCCCATCATTCGTTGATATACAACAGACTCTCCGAGACAATGTCCTAATGCAGGCCTTCTAGGGGTCCCACCATTATCTCTATTTCGGTGGGCTGCAGCTAACTGCTGGCACCTCTGCATGGTATAAACAACGTAAATACGAAAACGTCGAGACCCGCAAAGCACTACGCTGATGCGCCCCGTAAGATCGGTGGCGTCACAGCATAGTGCCTGATGCCTAAAGTGTTATTAACTTTGTATTTTTTACCGCGTCCAAAATTGAAGCCTTCTTGAAGAGCGGAGTGCATTTGTGCTTCCTGCAATGTTTAGGCAAATTCGTCCCGTCATCTGTGGAAAGCGACCTTTCATGTTCTCTGAGCCGGGTGTTAAGACAGCGACCAGTCTGCCCAATGTACATATTCCCGCAGGATAAAGGTATGCAGCACACTATCTGGGTGGCACAGGTGACGGGGCGAATTTGCCTCAGCATTGCGGGAAGCACAAATGCACTCCGCTCTTCAAGAAGGCTTCAATTTTTGGACGCGGTAAAACTAAGAGTCAACGCGAAATTCTAGGGGCATACCATATCGTTAAACAAGCAGATCGATGTGTAAGTGACACGACGGTTAGTCTATTAGATAGAGAAATTAGATTTTTGAACTCCTTGACGTAAAGTGTCGTGCAATGATTGCGGTCCTGATGTTTGTCAGTGTTGCTGCAATCTGCCTTTTCTTGTAAATCTGTCATGTGTGCGCAAGCGTGGTTTGATACTGAAGGGTATAAATGTGATCGTTTCTGAAATAAATGCAGTCGATAGTCCAGCGTCGTCTGTGTTCCTGTCTGGTCTCCATTTTTTGCGCTGGTTTTCTTTCTGCAATCATGTACCGACTCGCCCAGCTCACCACTCTTTGTTGTTACTGCGCGTCACCCCGCACCCTCGAAATTTTGTAACCGTCGTCCTCATGAAACGGCGTCGCCACTTTGCAAAGGCACATGAACCGTTAGTGTAAACCCCCGAACACATTCTGTTGGCAGTCTTTTTTGCACACCCTCTTTGTACATAAAGCCTACGCTGGAATATGTGACACATTACGTGAACTCCGCTTGACCTTTTTCTTCTTTTTTTTTAGCCGCAGACGCCCATCTCGCGCTTGTGGCTGTCTTTGCAAGCCGCCAAAGTGACGCCAGCGTGCACTGTTCCCAGCCTTGCTTCGAGGGCTGATGCTACGCGTCTCCAGTATGCAAGCCACCCGTGTGTGCGCAACTAATGGCTGACACATACCACCGGTGGCGTAACACTGCCCGAGCGTCTTCGCGACGGATCACGTGCCGCGTTGCGCAACTTGGAATTTGTGCTTGCCACCAGGCCAGCGCCAGGAGAAACTGGCATTGCCTGTGCGCTGCAGAATTTCACCGAACAGCCCGCCGCTCTCCGATTCAGAGCCTAGCCAACTCTTCTCTGCAGCACCGCTCTAGGACGCTGCCGGCGAGTCGCGACTAGGGCTGGATCCAGTTGGACTATCCTAACCTTAGGGTTGATCCAATCCTAGAGTTGGAGTAGGGTTGGGAGCTAGGGTTGCAACCGGTCGCTCATCGCATGAGTTGTTGCAAGCGTTTCACTGTCGTGAACCAGACAATCACGAAACACGTCAGTTCTTTTTTTTTTGCTTTTTCCTGTTTTCGCATTCGCGAAGGGGCAGAGTAAAATTAAAGGCACAGTGTATGTGGTCCAGGTATATATTGTAGCTTCCCTTAAGATTAAGGGGCGCAGCTCTGCGGAAGTGTCGGTTATCAATGCCTGGACTTACGCAACCACGGACGAAGCGATTTTCGAATGACTCTGGATAGGCTACAAGTATATACCAGGCGAGCGACCGCGATGGTAGTTTCAAGGTTGCATCAGCTCTACAGTTTGGCCGCTCCTAATATTCAGTGAGGAAATTATTCATACGAATCCCTTCCTACGCAAGATAAAAATATTAATAAACGTGTTAAGCGCAACACTGAAGGCCTGTTTTCGTGTTGCACGTTTGAGCGTACCCGCTATCTCGGATGAACCCATTTCGCAATACATTCTCGCAAATTGCAGAACTTTCGATGCTCTTTCCGCTAAAGCTGCTACGATTTCACCCCATTCCCATAATCGAAAGCGCGAACGGGGCGCTGCGCTGCCGCTCCTAATTTGTCCGACGCCGTAGGGCAACCACGTGTGCTTTCTTTTCGCCAGTGGGTAGATAAACCGTTATTAGCCATCAACTGCGACACGTCGGGGTGCGGCGTTGTTCCCTCACGGTTGCACGACCAACGCCGACACGTGCGCTGAGCCTGGGGCTGTAGCGGGGCGAACTGACGGAGCTTTGACTGTGGGTGTACCACGCGGAAAAAGAAAAAAAAAACAAGCAGTCGTTTGGAGAAGCTCACAATACGGGTGCCTGCGTGTTAGATCATTATTCCTTCAAGCGTGCGATGGAAATAAGTGTTGGAATGTTGTCAACTTTAGCAGTTGATTATGACGTCTCTCCACTTCTCCGCTCTCAACTGTCCGCCTTGCTTGATAGACCACCTGCAAATAAATAAATAAACAAGGAGTCCTTCAACTGCGTTCCCACTTTTATAATAGGTGCGCTCTGTCAAAGAAAACCCCTCGTAGAGGCATGACACCATTCTTTCTCGACGTTCCTGTCCTGCGGTCTCGTGCTGTCTCGGCTATAGTTCGCAGAATTAAGGAGAATAGCCAACAAACAAACCAGCGACTGAGAATTTAGCGGCAGGCTTCGATGGCACGTGTCTGAGCAGAAGAAAAATAAAACAAGTAAGTTGCATTCATCACGACAGTCTCGAAGGCGCATTCTGCAATTTCCGCTGCGCGCCGGCAGAGCTCCGGGTTTGCGGTTTTCTGTTTGAAACAACTCGCCCTTTCTCACGACAGCCACGTACGCTGATGGTCATTGGTATTCTGTTCGATCTCTTCGGTGAACACCATACCAAGTGTACGCAAATTTCACGGCACGGAAGAGTTAAAGCGGGGAAAAATAAAAAAGCATCGGAAAACGGGGACGAAAGAACGAAGCGAAAGCGTCTGTCTCTCCCTTGTATCTTCGCATTCTGCCCACGGTGGCCGGAACAGTGCTTGGGGCACTTCCGCATGCGTCAAACGAGCACGGACGGGCCGCTTTCTCTTCCAGCGGGCCCAGAAAGAGTGACCTCGTGCGAAGAAAGTGGCCGCGAGCGAACGAACAAGGGGAGAAGGAAAAAGTGACACGGCGCTGTGACTCGCGAAATAAACAGAAAAACAAGAGAAAGCAGGGGCTCGCACAACTTCGGTATCCCTTGGCAATTCACGCTCGTCTGATCGACGCCTTTTCCCTTGCACCTCGGGGGTCCCAAAAGGCAACTGCTGCGCGTTTGGTTTCCGCTTGGCGATTGCGTCATGATGACTCCACTGGCGAGGAATTGAAGAAGCCTAGTCCTCTCGTGAGGTCTTCGATGGAAAAAGACAAGTGAAGGCATATTGAAATACCGAAGGTTATGTTCGCCTTTTGCTACTGTTTGTTGATACTTATTGGCAGTGGGAACCGATAAGGATGGACTGGATTTCGAGGCACCATCTTCCAGGCAGAGTTCTCTTCTGTGTAGAAGATTTCACGTTCTTTAGTTCCAGGCAAGCACCACAGACTTCCAAACGTCTTGGTTATGTCTGGGCTTGTACGCTGGCTGATGTGGCAGAGTTGGGCACGAAGGTGCGGAGGCAGCAGAAATGTTTGGAGCTTGCGTCACGTCGTTAATCGGCAACGGCTGTCGTTTATTTCACAGCGAAAAAACGTTCTTCTAATCCGGACCCTCCGGACCCATAATCGACCTATGTGTATCGACGGTCCAGCGCTGCACGATAGAATTGCACACGGACTCTGCAGGTGTATTTCGTGGCGTGCCATTAGCTGCTACCTTGGGATGAAAGTTAAAGCTGACACAGCGAATGCTCTTTCGCAGTTGACTTCATTTTCCTTGGGGTCGCATTTTGTAGGGATAATTTTTCTATCGATTCTGCTGCCTGTTTGCTATGGGGCAGTTTTGTCTTTCATACGGAACATGTAGGACGCGTTGCCGTGACGTCATAGGTGGCGTCATAACTGACTGCATCTGCCGGGATGTCAAAGACAGCAACTACCGATGATGTAAGGACGATATAATGAATCCCGGAAAGAATATTCACTACATACAGCTACGGTGTGGTATTTCTTGGGCCTCTCTTGCGCTTAATTACTAAAACGGTATCTTTCATCACGTCACGAAACCGGGCTGAAGCAATCTGCTGTATCCGCCAGTGTCAGAAACATTTTAAACGAGAGCGAATCGAAATTGAGCTATTGTTTAGAGATTTCTGCGCACCCCAAAGCAGCCCTAGAACATTGCTTGTGAAAGCCGTAATGCCTTATTTGTTTTCTTCTATTGATTTGTGTGAATTTTTTGCTACTGCCGACACTGCTGGCATGCCATAAAATGCAGAGGCGGGTCCTTCACAAGACACGTAAAGCTTCCGACGTTCGACCTGGGCTCGATCTTTTGCCGTACTTTTCCTCTGCAATCGTGCAAGGAAGAGAAACAATGGGAGAATCCCATTATCACTGATGCTGCGCAGCTCATACTGACGCGACAGAGGTAGAGAAATATAGGCGGGGACTGAAGCGAACGCCAGGAAAGGTCGACGAGAAGGCTTTAGTGTCTAGGCAAGGATAGGATTTTAGCAGCCTCGTGTAATCCAGCACACCTCGGTTATTGCAAACGCTCTCATTCAGGGTCAACAGGCTCTGAAGAATCTTTCATTCTGGCTTAGAAACCAATCGTAGTGCCACGCACCCCATCACCACATACCATCAATAACTCGCGCGTTGGCGCACGCCATTAAACATCCCATAACAATAACCCATCCTCATCCACTCCGAGGTTTCTTATTGGCCCACGCCAGCCACGCATAACTAACACGGCAGCTATAAATTGCGCCATTGGCGGTAGCAGGGAAATCAAAGGGTCCCCTCTCCCCCACGGCTGTGGCGCAACCAAACCAGGCGTAAGAGGAGGCTCTCGCTGGCCGTCGCGCAACGCTGGCTGCGCTGCTCCATGCCGTTTACCGAGAGATCGATCGGATGACAAAAGGAAAGGAAGACGCCGCCAGTATCATCCTGCCGTGGGCGTGCGTATGCGCGGAGGCAAGCGTGCCTTCGCGTGGCACGCAACACTGATCCGAGGGATCCCGCACCGGTGGCGCCCCGTGACGCGGCCGAGGCCGTCGCGAGACGAGGCAGATGCTTCGTCTTCGCCCTGGCAAGGTCGCGCCGTACAAGCGCCCTTGATCGCTCCGCTGGCCTGAGACAGAAAGAGGAGCGTCCAGCAGTAGGATACACTGCGAGACGCCCTCCGAATGAAACCCATATCCGGAGTCCTCAGAGTTCGTTCCATCATCATTGAAAGTGCCTCTTTCACTTTCCTCATGAGCTGGTGGCGAAGGTTTTTTTGCTAAATTCTTATTCCTTTTTTTCTTTCCTTCTTCTCTTCTTTCCTTCCTTTCTTCCTTTCCTTCCTTCTTTCTTCCTTGCTTCCTTTCTTTCGTTCTTCCTTTCTTCCTTTCTTGAGCGAGAACCGACCGGTGATGACCGTAGAGAGGACGCTGTTCGCGCCAACAAGAACTGTGTCTGCTCTTAACTTGCAGACTTGGCAAGGTTGCTCCGTGACTCGCCCTCATAGAATGCCGAGGGGCGGAGAGGTGTTTGTGTCACCAAACGGCCGAGCAGCAGGATTTTATAATTTCTGAAAATGCGTGCCGATATTTAATAAGGCAGTAATTGCTCAACAGCATCCACCCAAACCCAGCCATATGGCTAAAAATAAAAGATATACAGCTTCCACAACAACTTCGTAGTTGAAGAAAAGCTCGTCCTGGTCCGAGGTTCGAACCCGGGACCACCGCCTTTGTAGCCGTATGGGTGCCCATGGATGGAATACTAACGAATCGAATAATTACTCCATTATTACAAATCTACTCCACCTTGGGGGATCCCCTTAACATTGTAGGTGTGCCGATATATAATCGGAGGTCCTGAATTTGCGGGTTGAATTAAAAAATTGGCCGGCTTTCCCCTTTTTACGTACTAGATCCAGATTCAAATGTATTTCAGGGGGCTCATTCGAAGAAGGCCGTGACCACTTTTTCTATTGCAAGGCCTATAAAGCTGCGTGCGAAGTTGAGGATATTGTCGAAAAATGGAGGCATGCCAGGATTGGTGCATTTCCAGCTTGCTCAGGATTTAATGCGACGGCTGTTTGTTGAGATAAACTAATTGGTGCGGGTACCTCGCACCTTCCTCGCGGCGTTCTTTACTTCCGCGGTGACCGTGCTGCGCACAGTGATTCCTACTGTTTAGCGGAAGGTCGGACGCTCTATTACCATATTTAGAAAGTCAGAAAGGGTAGAATGCAAAGGGGGCGTGTACAGTAACGTATCGCGTCTGCTAGTATCGCAGGATCACTTTACCCTACCACCTCCACCAAAGCACGTTCTAGAGCTTTCAACAGGACTTAATAAGTTCCCTCCTTATTATCACATTTTAAACGTATTTTGTATGCCTAATAAATCTCATTTTGCTATGTACCGAGCGCCTAGTCCGGAGAGCCGAACTGCTGTGTTGACCATACCACTGACAACGTTGATGTGTTGCTTTATACGGGCACACTGCACGCCGGTTCGGCGCCACGTTGCTCTTGCAGTCGCATTCGGTAAACAAGTGGCAGCCTTCAGTTTCTGCACACCCAGGCTCTCTACAACACCCCGTGTCTACTGAGCTCTCAGAGCAGCAGCGACAAGGTCGACGACGACATAGTTAAAAGGCGTCGGATGGCTTCGTGGGCTTCATAACTTTGCGCACATTACGTGCATGCACGAGCCCTTCACGGCCACCTTGATATTAAGACATTCAAGTACTGCCGCGGGAGCGTGCCTAGCTCACCCCGAAGCAGGTATTCCCGCAGAAGGGCGCCCTTGAGCGCTCCAGTGGTCCGAAACTGGAACACAGGCAGCGCACTACACGCTCGCCGCCTGAGCGAGGGCTGCGCTGGCGCTCGGAGCGCTTTGTCTCCCCGCGCTGCCGCTTCGTTGGCGGGCATTGTTCCTGTGCGTGTTGCGCCGCAGTGTCCCTTTGTTGGCAGGGATGCGCCCGACTGGCTGCTCGCTCTCGTTCAAGGAGAAATGGTGAATAATGAAGTTCGGAGGCTCCATTTCACCAGAGTAGGACGCGCGCGCATCGCCGCATAAGGTGTCACTTTGCATTTAGCACGGCCCTTAAACAGCATTCGGTCGTAGTAGACCGTTGCGAACAAAACAAAAGCGTTTTCAGTACACGAGGGTATCTTCAACGAGTGTTACGCTGTACGGAAGGTGCAGTGGCTCTCCGACGGAGCGGGCAACCATGAGTCGGCCACTACAACAACGTAATATTGTGCTTACTTGATTATCTATTTTAATTGCGAAAGCATTACTAGTCCCGTTACGATATAGCCGGCAGCGCATGTCTAGCATTAATTCAAGAGGAAAAAAATGTGAAAATTGGAAAATTGTGAGACACGGTTTAGACATATTGAAGGTAATGATACATTATTCTGATATGTAGCAAAACCTTTCTTTTAATGTTTTTCCATCGAGAGTTCCGAACAGTTAAGACTGCCATAGCAAACCAATGGGGAACGCTTTTGACGACAACAAAAACGTGAATAGAAAAAAATACAACACTGCCGTGGGGTGATCTGCCAATATATTAATTTTTATAGTGAAATCTTACCTTATATGAAAAAATTGCGTTCATAAATGGTTTCCCTTGCTGTGTGTGTGTGTGTGTGTGTGTGTGTGTGTGTGTGTGTGTGTGTGTGTGTGTGTGTGTGTGTGTGTGTGTGTGTGTGTGTGACTCGCAGATGGTTCAGAAAATCCCAGCGATGACAAGAAAAATAGGGTGACGTCATCAAGCGGCCGTATGACGCACACAGCAGCACCGCCACTTCAGACAATCTCATACATGTCTCTCGTCTATATATACTCGGCACTGGCCGACCTCCATGTGGTGCCATTCATGTGGCCATATTCACGTCAGAATTGTAGCACAGCGTTTGTCGTAAGCATTCCGCGTGATGTCATATGATTTCTCTTTGCATATAGCATACGTGTGCTAGTCAAGTTGGAGGGTAGCTTGCGACAGGGGTTCGAACTGATGGCATATCACCTTCAACTGTATGCCTTCTCAGAATTTCGTATCGAAATTGCGATACGACCATTCGTTGTACAGCGTTCCAGGTGGTTCCATACACATAAACTTGTAGAAAAGTAATTTAATGCATGCACAGACATTACGCGTAGACAATGCACCACGGAAGAGTAATTTCGCATTCCCACACATAAGCAGGCTTAAGTGTAGCTGCGGAACATATTTTTAGTTAACTCAACAACACATTGCAATAATTAAGGCTTGAATGCCAAATTTTCCGGGAACCCCTTTTACATCTGCACTGCAGATCTCATCTAGCATCGTATGGTATGGTATGGTGTGGTATGGTATGGTATGGTATGGTATGGTATGGTATGGTATGGTATGGTATGGTATGGTATGGTATGGTATGGTATGGTATGGTACGGTACGGTATGGTATGGTATGGTATAGTATGGTATGGTATGTGGGGCTCAACGCGCTGAAGCTGGACGTGAGCTATGTGGGACGTCGTATTGGGCGGCCCCGGATGGATTTCGACCATCTGGAGTTCTTTAACGTACACTGTTACCGCACAACATGCCCGTGTTGTATTTCGGCTCCATCGAAACGCGGCAGTAGCGTACGAGAGTCGTTCCCGCGACCTTGAGATCACCTGTCCAACGCAATGACCAGTGAGCCATCGCGGAGGGTCGAAAAAGCTCTCCCGAACAACAATCCATTCCTTTATATAACCGTACACTTTACACATGACCACGTTAGTATATGAGTTTGGTCGTCCACGTTGTCCAAGTAACCTCGGAAGAAGAGGAACACGATCAAGAGGAAAAGATTACAGGCGAATAAGATGGTTTCACTCTGCTCTTTATAAATGTTATGTAACGCCACTGCTTGAATTTGGCTGCGTTCTTTTTTCTGGTTGTTCAAGGTACAAGCTTCAACCTTTGATTCTTTTGGAGAGACGTGCTTTGCGTATTTGCCTTGGACGACCAAAAACTGTGGCCAATGACGTGCTGCTCTTGGAGGCGCGAATACCTGATTTAAACTCGCGGTTTGAGGTTCTCACTGTGCGATATTTCCTTAGAGCTTTAGAGCCTGTTCCAGGATTGGCTAGCCCCACATTTACGACGTCTCCCACTCTCTTTTCCAGTATTATTTGGCCTAGGTATAAGCTCCCTCAGATTGTGTTCACAAATTCTCTGCTATCAAAAACTGCTTGGTTTGGTTTATGGTTTATGGAGGTTTAACGTCCCAAAGCGACTCAGGCTATGAGAGACGCCGTAGTGAAGGGCTCCAGAAATTTCGACCACCTGGGGTTCTTTAACGTGCGCTGACATCGCACAGTACACGGGCCTCTAGAATTTCGCCTCCACCAAGTTCGACCGCCGCGGCCGGAATCGAATCCGCGTCATTCGGGCCAGCAGCCGAGCGCCATAAACATTCAACCACCGCGGCGGCTTCAAAAACTGCAGTCACGATCACTTATGTAGCAAAGGTTCACAACCTGCGGACCAATGCTGTTATGCAGTTTGACAACACCCTCTCAACAAGTGCAAAAAATTTGCCTGCAAATGTTTAAATGGGCTTATAGAAGAGTATCTGGGCAAATTTTCAACACGTACTGCAATTTTAACAGATGAAAAAGAAAAAGACAGCTATTGGAATTTATTCCAAGGAGTTCGATTGGAGTAATTCCTTTCGGGCCGCCGATTATACGCCTATATTCGCTTCTGAATTTCAAGTGATTCAGTTGGTCTTGCAAAAGGTCCCTTGCAACGTTAGTGAGGTCATTATACTTGCTGACAGCCTTTCTAACCTGCTTGCACTCGGAGGCTCGAAGGATGCTCTTCTGGGCCTATCCTTAAAATTTTTCATTTCACCACATGTTAAATAAGTGCGCTTTCGCTCGATAATTGGACATTGCTGCATAGATGCCAATGTGATGGCTGATTTTTTAGCAAAGTCTGCCCTTTGTGAACCTGTGGTACCATTTACTCCAAACAGTGTGCAATTGTCAACAGCCTGCTTCCAACGGTTCCTGCCATTGCACTCCTTGAGTCATGATCCTCTCCTTGCTGCAGCGAATTTTCAACATTTGGCAGTCCTTGGACTGTGCGCTTATGTGGTTCACGGCAATGCGAGATGTCTATGATCCCCTTGCGGTGCAGAATATAATGACTAAATCTATATTTGTTCCGATCGGCGTTCTCCCTGTCGAACTTTTGTGAAGCATTCGGTGAAATCGAAAGACTAGATCACTTCCTCCTTTCTTTTCGGAGGTTTGCTTATCTCTAAGAGGATTCTGGTGTGGGCTAGTTGGTTCATACTTTCTACGACACAGATGGACACAGCGCAACGGAACGAGGACGAGAAGAAACACCAAACACAGGACGCACCAGCGCCCGGCCTGTGTTTCGTGTTTCGTCTTCTCGTCCTCGTTCCGTTGCGCTGTGTCAATCTTTGTCGTAGAAAGTTTGCTTATCTCCGAGAAGCTTATCTACATATTCCCATCGCTCGATTACGGCTTTCTCTTTCTATTCCGGTTCTTCGCTCCTATGGGGCAAGCGCCAGGAGATAAGTCTTAAAACCAGTTTGCGATTATCTGCATAATTTCATAATTGCGTCAGGGAGACTCCTTTGTTAGTTATAATTCTAATTTTTATTTTAGCACAAAGTTCAACCTCGACGACCTTAACTGAGTCAATGGTTCACAATTGTTTGACTGTACAAGACACCATGGCCCATACCCCACTGGGGCTATGTGCCTCTCCAAGAGAGGACAACAACAACAAGATGGCTTCGATGTAGCACACGGGCTTCTATGGGAGCTCCAGTAGGAGAAAGAGCAGAGGAAAAGACCACTTGCTGGTGAAATGGTTGGAAAAGCATTTTGCTGCAGTTGCAACCAGTTTTTAGTGCACGCGAACCTGCGTCGGCGTGTGCGGGCGTATAAAGCTTAATTTTGCCCGCAAGTTCGGAATTTGAAAGCTAGTCAAGTGTGGATGCGAGGCAAGAGTCGTGATTTTTTTATCGGAGATCGATCGCATTCTCGGATATTTATGAGGCGATTTTTGTTAACAAACGTAGCTAACCAGAGATGGCTGACGGGCCAATTTCAAGCGCCATAAACTTTGTGCATGACTGACTCTCTAATGACTGGTATTAGTGCATGGTATACGTGTAGGACGATGTGGTGTTTCGCTAATCATGGTGGAGATGGTTTACTCATTTTATTTGAATTCCATATCATTCTGATTCTTTTTGTACTTTCGTCATCGCCGCAAGCACTCTCTCTCACTTGATTCAGTAAGTCATACAGGCAGATTTTTAACATCACAATTTAATCGGACCGAAAAAGTAGTATCACAGTGGCCTTACATTCATTACATTCCTTACATGTGCGCTTCTAGGCTGGCCATTCACTCATCGTATAAGAGTCTTCATCGTCGACCGTCACTGATATTGAATTCTTTCCAAAGCGCCCGTCGACCGTCGACCGTTCCGCTTTCATGCAGGATGTTTTCAAATTCCCCTTTATACCCTCGAGAAATGGACTGGCTCACACGAGGCTGCGAGCCAATCGTGAAATTTAAAAACTACCGAGATCATTTCCAGGCTGACCGTGTAAGCAGTCCTTCTTATAACACCGGCATATTGGATCAATTGAGGCGCCCGCTCTATGTCGTGAACATCGACAACACTGCGCTCGACAATAACTTATCTGGCACTGGGCATCGGTGTAGAAAGCGCGGTTTTCGACATTTTCCACTGCGTATGAGCACAGCTGCAGAGAGTGCAACAGCATGTACGTGAATTTTTTATGGGCGGATCCCAGAGGCTATGCTGCATCGCCATTCACTTCAAAACGGCTGCAACCTGTCCTCGGTGTAGACGTCATGAGTTTGAGTCGATAGGCGGGGAAACTATAAGATTCAACTTTCTACGCCATAGCGTCTTTTGTTTCCTTGCAAACGTTAACGTACCCACGAAGAGCCAGGGAATTGATTTTTGCTGAAAACAATAATTCGAAATAGTTGTCCTCAGCGTCTTTTTAAGGATTCTAATTATCAGGTAAATATTGTCCGCTTTCTTCAATAGAGTGTCCAGCCACGTGCATTAAGTTTCGTCCTCCTGTAGTTCACTGGCATATCTTTAAGCACGGACTCAGGTTATGTGGGGCGCATTCCGTACATCTTTCTCGCGCTCACCGTGTGTTCTGTCTTCCTGCGTACTGTACGGGGTATGTCACGCTTATCGAGCTTATCTGGGACGTGTTTGAGTCTTCTGCGTTTTGTATGCCTAGTAGGGAAGTGTCCCCGACTCATAAGTAGTGTTCGCGAGCTCTTGAAATGATCTCTCTTTGGCGTGACTAAGGCTCACTCCTTTCAGAGAGCGGCCCAAGCGGCGCATTCAGCACTGTTCGATAGAGGAAACAATAGTCGGAAGTTCGCTCTTTCTCGAAGTGCTTTGAAAAAAAAAAAACAGAGGCCCCAAAGATGAAGGGCGATTTGCATTCCTGAACGCATTCTAGAGGAGGCTATTTATTCCGTGTTCTACGTGTTCTCATTGTTTATTTTTTCTCCCTTATCTCGATGTTTCCAAGTGTGTACACTCTCATGCTGAGGACAGTTCCTTGTGGGACAAGTTTTTTTCCGAGAAACCTTTCCATCGATTCGATTCCGTTTCAACGTTGTGGACTTCAAGCCTCTTTTTCGTCTCTTTGACGGGAAAATTGCTTGCCACTAGCAAATAATGTATGAGAAGCGTGTCTCCTTCACTTCAATACCTCACCGTGCCAGCATCTCACGTCTCTCTTGCTACCCGGTGATTACATGTCGTGCGGCAGTGAGGAACGGTTATTTTTTCTGTTTCCCCCGCACAAAACGATGGCTGCTAGTCTCAGAGAAAGTGCGGAGGGGGCCACGTGCACAAAAATAGGAGTATGACTTGCCAATCCAACATTGTGGGTCCGGGTTGACGGTTCGATCATGTATTCGCGTCTGCATGGTTCACTCTGCTCTAGATAAAACGCTTGCTTCGGTGGTAGTTCACGCATGCTGTGTATGTAAGGCAACTCACTTGAACAATTTTTTTTCCCGGGCCGCTCAGAAGAAAAAAAAGGACAGAACCGTGTCAAACAGACGACAGAATGTTTAGTAGTTTTGTGGTAAGGACAGATTTTTCTGTTGCCTTGTATTTTTCTGTAGTACGCTAACTTTTTAATTTAATTTTCTGCAGTAATTACACAAAATTCTGTTGCTACTAAAAAAATTCTGTTGATACTAAAGGTGTTAGGTCAATAAGATTACAAAAAAATTTATTGTGACGACACAAACTTTTCTGTTGTGTTTTTCGACTGAGAGAATATAGGAGCCCCGAAGATTTCGTTGTGATATAGTGCCTAATTCTTTTTTCTTTTTTGCTTGAACTCGCGAGGCGCATGCGTTGTTCTCTCATATAGAAAAAAAGTCACATAGTGGCAGGGTTCCCTCTTCAATCCGTCAGAGCTTCAATATCTCATGTAGAGAACAACAAAATAAACAGGCATGACAGCTGTTGAAACACGAATGCACTTCAGCATCCGTGTTTACACCTTCGAAATGAACAAAATGAAAGGCAAATAGTTAAATTAAATATTACTCGCGGCAGATAACGACGCGCTGCGCACTACGCCGGTGCGCAAACGGACGATCGGAAGGACAAAGACGTGTGTGGGTTTACGCGCTTCGCTTTCCGTAGGTCATCGTCCTCCTCAATGACGAAGCGTGCTGCTGTATACTTGGACGAAGAGGTGCCTTATGCATTCTCAACGACATTAGCTCATTGCGACAGGCTCGAGCGAGAAGAATTTCCGTGGCTCGATATCGTGCTAGAGCGGTGCTCTGGCGCCCATACCCCCGACACGATAGCGCCTAGCAAATGCTGGATGTCGCTCCTGATTGGGTAAGCAACGGTGACTGTGTTGGCCCGAGGCTCCACTGCCCGTCTATATCCACGCTCGCATTCCACACCAGACGCCGCTGGACAGGGGCAATGCTCGATGCTTTGTATGTATCCATCGCGGCGAGTCTATTTGCTGCAGCATAGCCCTGGCACTTTGACGGCTCGATCCGCACACGCATTCGGCCGCCAGCAGCGCGCTTCAATATGGCAAGCACGTTATCCGCTGCTCGTAAATAGAAGATTAGGGTTAGCTCCCCCTCCCTCCGCCGACCACTTCTTTTTCGCCACCTCGTCTCGGTTACATTTCTTTGTTGTTGGGTGTCTATTCCACTTCGTTCTGTCTGTGTCCCAGCGAATGGCGGCACGCATACCGAGAACAGTCGAGGCAACGCCGTAACGATACTCACTATCTTTCTCAACTGTACCCGTATAGTAGAAGCCCTCTAATGCCATATATGCGAGGCAGTTTGGAAAGTCGACTTTTCCGAGCCCACTTTGGCAACAGGAGCTAAGCTCAGTATGGCGCCAAGTTAGAATGCCTGACTATAAAGAGTTCATTCTTCTGTCGCACACAAAGTACTATGGACCGCTAGAGTGGCGTGAGGAAACAAAAGGGAGCCATGGGAAATCAAACGCATCGCCGCAGCGTTTCGGGCCATTCGCTCCAGTCTGCAAGTGTCTAGTGTGAGCTCGGTGGGAAGAACGCGGCGTGCCGGAGGATACAGAAGCGAAAACTGAGCGACGCCTTTCTGCACACCCATCGCCTCACGACCGGACACCGCGAGCGTGCATAATTAAGCGCGCTCTGTGAAGCCGGTGTCATTTCTCTTCGTTTGCAAACAAGACAGGGAACTGAGGCCACATCTCTGCTGCGTGGCTGACAAAAATGGAAGAAGCGCACGGCTCAAAGTGTCGATGACCGCTACCGCCACCTACGCAGACAATTCGAGAAAGGTATATCTGCGAGTGCTATCTTCCAACCTCAGCGGCCCCTACATTCACCAAAAGGGCTACTCTGGACTACTTGTGCATCGTTATTCCCGTAGCGGTTCTTGTGATCTCGAGACTTTCCAGTTGAAAATACTTTTGCCGTGCTTCGCGCGAGGGGAAAGCTTCAATACCTTCAGAAAGTCGGCAATCCACCCTGAGTGCAGCACTTCGGAACAGGGCGGCAGCGATTTGTTTTATTCGTCCAAAGAGGGCCGCAGTGGTTTTTACCAACCAACAACGCTAATGTTACCCCTTTTGCAAGTCTCTCCTGCCTGTCTTTGAAACCGCACAGACCGTTCCACGGGGCTGCCCTTGCAATAGGGTGTCATTCGTTACGTCGTTGAAAACGCCCTCCTCAGCCGAAGCTCTCATGCATACAAGAGGACAGAAGAAGCTTCGAGAGCGAATCGTTGAAACGGACGTTAGATATGTCTTATTCTGGTGAAAAGTCATTCGCCACATGTCCAACATTCTCGGAGAAAAATTATGAAAATTCGAAAATTGTAAGACACTAATTATGGAAATATTGAAGGTAGTGCTCCATTATTCTGCTATGTAGCAAAACCTTCCTTTTGCAGTGTTTCTATCGATCGCATCGAACAGTTAAGACTGCCATGTAAAATCAATAGGGTACGCTTTTGACGATAGCAAAAACGTTAATAGAAAAATAAAAACAAGACTGCCGTCGGGTGATTGATTGCTGTAGTGAAACCTTAAATTATATGAAAAAATTGCGTTCATGAACAGCTTCCCGCTCAAAATTCTTTTTGTATAGAATTGTTGGGCATCTCCTGGATCGTAGTCTGCGGCTTCCAGCGTACTAGCAGTGTGAAGAACTCAGGAAAAGTGCTGGTGACCGAGAAATGATAGCTTTGAACTTATTTTGGGCTCGTTTGAAGTATCGAGCCGAAACCGTTCAACGGGTGCGACTAAGCTTCGGAATATAAAACCGCGATGACTTTATAAAACAGCCGGAGGGCACGAGGAGTCACCAGCGAGTGTTTTCTAATCTTCAAGAGCTCTCCTCGCAGCCATGGCAATTCTGCTCACACTCGCCTTTGAGCAGCGGGACTCCTAACGCTGCCTTTGAGGAACAGCAGAAAAGCGACATTTTCCCCAAAAAATATCGCCGCACCCTTTTCCACCGCACATTAGCGCCTCGCAGGCTACCCGCTTGTAAAGTTAGCACACATACACTATTTGCCTTCCTAGCGAAGCGCAACAGTATTCTTTTGCGAAAGAAAGCTCCGTCTCTCCGAATTCATTGCATGAACCATTTAGACGCATTTCTCTTATTTTATTTCGCAGTGTGATGCTCACTCGAGCAGAAGGAAAAAATCAGCAACTTTTTAAGCGTGCCTGCAGACTATTAAATATTTGGCTTCTTTTAAATTTTTTTAATCGATGACTCCGCCGCGGTGGATCAGTGGCTATGGCGCTCGGCTACGGACTCGAAAGACGCGGGTTCGATCCCAGCCGCGGAGGTCGCATTTCGATGGAGGCAAAATGCTCGAGGCCGCGTGCTCTGTTCCATGTCAGTGCACGTTAAAAACTCCAGGTGGTGGAAATTATCCGCAGCCCTCTACTACGGAGTCCCTCATAGCCTGAGTCGCTTTGGGACGTTATAAACCGCATAAACTAAACTAAACCTTTTGCATCAATGAACCAAATGATGTTAAATATAGAACTTTTATTTGCCGTCCTTTAAATACAGCTGCACTTGCAATGCAAACAGCAAGTGTTAAATCAGGCTGGAAGGCATCATCAGGAGAACCTATTGCCGAGCACGAGATAAGCAATCCAGAGCCGTTACAGATTGGCTCCTCACTTTGAAATACCACAGAACTCGAAGCATCAACTTGAATATATTAATACGAAAATTCACTGCTGGAAAAAAGCTAGATAACTGAGGTTTATTCTGCAAGACGAGCTGCATGCCACTGATTGTGGGCCGCATTACGCACAGAAGACAAGCGAATGTTTCCATTTTCTCCCGTCGGTGCCGCCTCCATCCGTCGAAACGACCACGAGCGGTATAAACTCGCCAGAGAGCGATGACAAAAGAAATTCGGCGTGGTCGTTTACAAATGATGCGCAGAAAGGTACCTAAAACCGCATTTGTTTCGACCAAGGGGTTCATCTTCAGTAGTGATACACGATTTCGGGAACTATTTGTTGACAACCCTGTCGTAACTCGACGCGGCGTAAAACCACGCCGATATCTCGCCACCTCGCTAGCGCATTGTTCCACATTCCAGGCTTGCTGGTGGTTTCCTATAATATTTCTCGCCGAACACTGAGCCCAGCGGACTGAGTGAAAGTTGCTGCGCAGGCAACTGCAAAACACGAACACGCATTTCTTGTTTCCCTTTATTTGCTTCTTTCCCCAACAGGCACTGGCTCGTTGCAAGATCGCGAAGCGCCACCGGTAGCGTCAGCTTCTTTTTTTTTTTTTTTCAGGCGGAGTAGAGAGGTAGCTTCTTTCCCCGGAGGTATTATTTTGTTGGCTGCGCTAACGTCGTATACGTCGAGAATCACGGGGGGTGGGGGGGGGGGATGAAAATCATTCCCACAGGAACTCTGGCAGCTGCTTTTCGGGCCCGCATATATCGACTCTCTAGCGATTGGCGCCGCTTGGCTGAGTACGAGTCGGCGTTTGAATCCAACGATGCTTTGGGCGCGGATCGAGCGCTCGTTGTACAATGGATCCGCCAGTTGGCGCTGTAGTTCGCGCCACGTGTGGCAAAGAAGCCGAGAACTACATGAAACGAAGTTTCAAGAAGAGTGCGAAAATTTTGAACTAAAAGAAGAAAGCGGCACGCGGCAGATTCCAGCATCCGTTTTTCAATTGCGGAGTGGAATTCGCGCTGGGCCGAACGAGATAGGGCGAACCCTAAATAACGCACTAGAAATCAAGACTAGGGGAAGAAATGGGGGAGGAAAAGGGATAGAGAGGGAATAAAGGAGCATGTGCAGTGCAGGCGGCGTCTGTATCGGTTTCCAATGGACGCTCGCGTACAACGGAAGAGGCGGGAGAGATTCCGAGCGAAAACCTCCGCCGAAACTGTCTGTCGGTTACCCGAAGGAATTGACAAGCTTTGGCCACAGATTGTGGTTCAGTGCACACGAGGCCTCGACAGAAAACAATCGGTCCGCAGAAGGGGTAACACGTGCGGGAACTTTGAGTGCCCGCAAACTGGTGGAGTCCCTACGCATTGCTTGTTAGGGCTCTCCCGTCGTATAGACAGATAGAGCTGCGAGAGATACATGACAGAGTACTCGGCTTCGAAGCAACGAAGTAGCGTCCTGCCGAAAGAGGTGCCGAGTGTGCCACTGCAAGAGCCGTCAGACATCGCCAGGAACGCTGTAGGGCTTGGCAGAGTTAATACAAGACTGATGAGATGTTTATGCTCCGTGTTGAATTCTGGGCACCTCCTTGTTCTTCGGCGCTCCTCCCTGTCAGAGGAAACACGGAGTATCATTCTTCATCCATAAAGAATGCAACGGGTAGTAGGTATCGTATTCTCAGTTGCTAAATGAGAGAACGGACTGTTGGGCTAGTTGGTGCATTGCAAACACGTACAAGCGCACAAAAAAACACAAAGACACGAAGAAAGAGAGTGGTGTCTCAGTCTCTTTCTTCGTGTGTTTGTGGTTTTGTGCGCTTGTACGTGTTTGTAAATGAGAGAAGCGGGTTTAAGGTACTACGGGTAGATGCACCAGAATGCATTCACAATGATGAGCTGGTCAAGAGGCTCCATAAGAACATCCAGTCGGGTGTGTAGAAACCGAAAGTGGATAGTACACTGTATAGATAGATGGCCAGTGTGCAAGGAGTGGAAACAACACACAGGCGAATAAGGCAGCAGGAGACTGTGGCACAGAACAAAGGAATAGTGAAGGACCCCTATCGGTAGAGCTCGCAGATAGCAATGACTTGACGTAGAAAGCAATACCTTCAACCCTAAAAGCAACAATAAGAACTGGGCGTGGAAAAACCCATGCGAGGAAGCAAAAAGAAAAAGCTTCTATGTCCAGCTTTCTTGCACAAAAATTCTGAATATTGGACTGCTATAAGGTAGTGCTGTAGGGTAAATATAGAAAGTAATGGCCCATTCTTCTGATCCGTAGCAAAATCTCTCTTTTAAAGTTGTTCTACCGCCCGCACTGAGTGTTTAAGACTGCCATACAAAACTAGTGCAGAACTTTTTTTGACGACAGCAAAAAAGTAAATAGCAAACAAATGCAAATCTTCCAAGAGGGAGATCTGGGGATACATTGATTGTTCTAATGAAATCTTGAAATATATGCAAAAATTACGTTTATAAACTCTTTCCCGTTGAAAAATGCTTTCGTCCAGAATTTCTGGGTTTTATATTTGTGAGAAAATTCCTGCATCCCGAGGGGCCCAGAACGGTAAAGCAGATCAGCTGCAAGGATCGTAAAATAGTTTCGTCTGGGAAATAGTTAGATTTGAAAACGGATCCAATCACTGTTGCCAGAAACCAGCAAGTCGAACAATTAGCGGTGAGGGAGACTTTGGAGCGGTTGGGTGCTTTTGTTGAAGGGCAATATATTTTGCATGAGTGCCGAAGGGTGAGGATATAGCTGGAGAATGTTGACACAGTTTACGTAGGAAGTAAGTACGGACGGCGTTGAGGTCCACAAAGAAACGAGATATGAAATGAAGAAACGCCTCAAAATTGAAGCCGCGCGGCTCTCAAACTTCATCAGTAAGTGAGAACAAGGGAAATCTAGAAGTGTTTTTTCGTTAAGGGAAGGCTGGAAGAGAGGAGAAACCTTGAAGAGCAAGACGAAAATAATGAACCGTATTTTGGAAATAAATTTTTCTCCACTTATTCTTTTATCTTTGGGCCATTGGTCAGAGTTGCCTTTGATGCCGGAGTTGACGTCCGACATCGCTTGCGCGCCGTTACCTTTCACGCCAAGGGCCGTCGGGGTCAAAGCAGGTCAGAAAGGGCAACGGTGCATTTCAGTAAACTGTGTGAACGGGTGGGTTTACCGGAAGAAGTCTTTAACAGCAGATCACTTTGATGTCGTCAGTCAGGTTGCGTAAATAGGCAGATTGCAGGTAATCCCTCTAGAGTTCACCTCACACAATGTGAGCCTCTATTTAAAAAAAATATAAAAAGTAATGGCCTGCGCAAGTTAAGGATGGAGAGAGAAGCCCAGGGCACGTGTGGACAAAAGTTAACACGGTCCTTGTCCAGCAGTGGTCTCTACCTGCCTCGTCCCACGCTATTTCTTGTATCGTCAAGTTCGCGCGTACCTTCAGTAGCTTTTTTTTAATGCACCAAGTAACCGACACTAAACCTGACTCAGTATGTCTGTTGATGGGACTGCGACATATTCATGGTGAGACGCTAATGAACGAATACGTCAACGTTCATTGAATTATTCTGAGAAAATGAGAGCCAATTAACGTCGATATTTAGCGCCGAAAAACCTGTGATGTCACCGACTTGCCGACGTGATAACAGCGCTATGTGGGGTGTTATTTTGACTAGCTTTTTTTTTTCACTCTTGGCGCATTAATGAGGGGAAAACATTTTTATTTCTTAATTTTGCAATGCAAATCTCCTTAGAGGCTAAAAAGAAGCGTTACCAATAAGATGTAACTGTCGATGCCCCACGAAGTTTTAACGTCAATCTGATTTCCGTAGCGTGCAAATCTACTGCAGCGCTCCGCACGGAACGCTCGGTCAGCGACATCGCCAGTGCGAACGTTGCACTGAACCAATCTTGGCTGCAGAACTCGCCTCCGCTGCGTGAAACAGAATCGTGGCGATGTTCTTGCCGTTATTATATTTTCTTACAGTAACGATCCTGATTTTAGTCCTTCAAGGCAGCTGTACCGGCACTGCACTCCAAACCTCTCCTCCACGGTTTGAGAAAGCCAATGCTCTAAGAGCGTTGCCGTGTTCGCCACGACGCCGGAACAAAGCCGAACTACTACTTTTCACTTTGCACAGCGCAAGTTTCTCATTCCAATACAGCCATTATTGCGCGACGTACGGCCTTCCTAAACAGCTTCGGGAGAGGGCGCACGGAGAGGACAGGAAAACTCTCTAGACGGCGTTACGTAATGGCGGTAACACCTGCGGGCCGCATGAAAACCATTTCGTCTTCCCTGCACTGAACCTCCATTCGCCTGCGGCTTATCTTTGTGGATTTTTTAG
>JARKHS020016251.1:0-25321 GCA_030143305.2 Amblyomma americanum | reverse complement strand
TGACACAGTTTACGTAGGAAGTAAGTACGGACGGCGTTGAGGTCCACAAAGAAACGAGATATGAAATGAAGAAACGCCTCAAAATTGAAGCCGCGCGGCTCTCAAACTTCATCAGTAAGTGAGAACAAGGGAAATCTAGAAGTGTTTTTTCGTTAAGGGAAGGCTGGAAGAGAGGAGAAACCTTGAAGAGCAAGACGAAAATAATGAACCGTATTTTGGAAATAAATTTTTCTCCACTTATTCTTTTATCTTTGGGCCATTGGTCAGAGTTGCCTTTGATGCCGGAGTTGACGTCCGACATCGCTTGCGCGCCGTTACCTTTCACGCCAAGGGCCGTCGGGGTCAAAGCAGGTCAGAAAGGGCAACGGTGCATTTCAGTAAACTGTGTGAACGGGTGGGTTTACCGGAAGAAGTCTTTAACAGCAGATCACTTTGATGTCGTCAGTCAGGTTGCGTAAATAGGCAGATTGCAGGTAATCCCTCTAGAGTTCACCTCACACAATGTGAGCCTCTATTTAAAAAAATATAAAAATAATGGCCTGCGCAAGTTAAGGATGGAGAGAGAAGCCCAGGGCACGTGTGGACAAAAGTTAACACGGTCCTTGTCCAGCAGTGGTCTCTACCTGCCTCGTCCCACGCTATTTCTTGTATCGTCAAGTTCGCGCGTACCTTCAGTAGCTTTTTTTTAATGCACCAAGTAACCGACACTAAACCTGACTCAGTATGTCTGTTGATGGGACTGCGACATATTCATGGTGAGACGCTAATGAACGAATACGTCAACGTTCATTGAATTATTCTGAGAAAATGAGAGCCAATTAACGTCGATATTTAGCGCCGAAAAACCTGTGATGTCACCGACTTGCCGACGTGATAACAGCGCTATGTGGGGTGTTATTTTGACTAGCTTTTTTTTTTCACTCTTGGCGCATTAATGAGGGGAAAACATTTTTATTTCTTAATTTTGCAATGCAAATCTCCTTAGAGGCTAAAAAGAAGCGTTACCAATAAGATGTAACTGTCGATGCCCCACGAAGTATTAACGTCAATCTGATTTCCGTAGCGTGCAAATCTACTGCAGCGCTCCGCACGGAACGCTCGGTCAGCGACATCGCCAGTGCGAACGTTGCACTGAACCAATCTTGGCTGCAGAACTCGCCTCCGCTGCGTGAAACAGAATCGTGGCGATGTTCTTGCCGTTATTATATTTTCTTACAGTAACGATCCTGATTTTAGTCCTTCAAGGCAGCTGTACCGGCACTGCACTCCAAACCTCTCCTCCACGGTTTGAGAAAGCCAATGCTCTAAGAGCGTTGCCGTGTTCGCCACGACGCCGGAACAAAGCCGAACTACTACTTTTCACTTTGCACAGCGCAAGTTTCTCATTCCAATACAGCCATTATTGCGCGACGTACGGCCTTCCTAAACAGCTTCGGGAGAGGGCGCACGGAGAGGACAGGAAAACTCTCTAGACGGCGTTACGTAATGGCGGTAACACCTGCGGGCCGCATGAAAACCATTTCGTCTTCCCTGCACTGAACCTCCATTCGCCTGCGGCTTATCTTTGTGGATTTTTTAGCTATTTTTATTTTGCCGCACAGCTGCCGCCGTTGCGCGCACCGTTGGGTCGGCAGCGCAACCATGTTCTGGAGCATTTGTCACGCCGAAGCGCCGCAAATGCTACACGGGGAGCCCCCCCCCCCCCCCCCCCCCCCCCCCTCTCTCTCTGTCTCTCCTCGGTGCGGAATCAGTTTCGATGCTGCCTCGAAAAACTTTATAGATTGTCGGGAGCCGTTCCGCGTACATATTTCCTTTGGAGTTCCTGTCTCATTTCGCACTTTTTGGGGAACCCGTATAACTTTCCGTTGGTTCCTTTTCGTACTGTAGCTTTCTTTTCGTTAGTTCGCCCCGCGCACTCTTATCGCGATTCGCCTACTTATTTGGCGCGGTTTTGTAACGCTCCGCGCGGTATGTGTGTGTGTGTGTATTTGCGCCCAACGAAAAGAGGCAAACCCGTCTCTCTACGTGTGCGTGCGTGTGCGCGTCCTTGTGTGTGCGCGTCCGAATGTGCGCTTGTGAGCGGGGTTATGTAACAGGGGCCGCAACAAGCCGGCGTTCGCGCTGGAAGATCGAAATGTCACTTTCTCCGCCGCAGTGGCGCGGCCTTCGGCGCAGCGGTCGAGGGGGACACGTCATCGATTACGGGATTTTGTAACACCTCCTGACTCTATCCCCCCCCCCCCCCTGTTTCCCAAATTCTTCTTTATAACCCCCAGCGGGCGCATTTCTCGCATTGTTTTTAGGAACTTGTGGTTTCCTTTGTCGCCATTTTAAATCACTCAATTATCGGCTCCGCGAGCGTTCATATTTTGCGCTTTCATTTTGCGAAGTTAAGCCCGTGCAAGGAAGACGCGCGCAAACAAAAAGTATGTCTCGCGGAACAGTTCCCGGACTACTGTGCGCAACAAATGATTAGCTATCTTCTTTCAGGCTGGAAAAATTGCTTGGTCGCGAGAGCGGTTGCAGCTGGAGCGGACACGCGGGCTTACTTGTATCATACCTGAGCCGCGAATTGCTCACGCGTGTTTGTTGCTGAGCACTTTGTCAGAGGTGACTGCAAAGAGAGCTCCACTGGCGGTTTCCATTGGAATGCGACACACATAGATACAGTGACCTTTGTTTTTGTTTTCTACGCAAACAAATCACCCGTTTTCTCTTTCTTTTCAGAGTCGGACTCTGACAAGGATCAAAAGATACCAATGGGCGCCACGATTTCCCAGAATGCTCAGCTTATGCCAACGTGGGTGCGTGTTATGAGCACCGAATGGAGACCCCAACACGACTGCTACTAGCAATAAACTATGATTTAGATCCCTCGGCCTGGCCTTCGTAGCTGTGTCATGCACTGCAATTTTTATTTTACTATGTCTGCCACACATTCGACTTTTTGACAAACATTAAAACCTTCTGGCATTAACGTTGCATGTGAATTCACCCTAATTCAATGACCGTATAGTTTATTACTTTGTTATTTCTTTTATTTAACTATTTATTGCATCTCTCTTTGACTGCCTTTCTCTGCCAAAACCCCACTCCAACGCAGAGTAGCGTGTCAGCGCTTTTCAAATGCTGTTTTTCATTAAATCAATCTCTGTTTTTCATTTAATAACCGCTCTATCTCTCAATAGCCGTACAAGAACGGCTATTAGCCATACACGGCGTGTCTCTCGTGCCTCCTGGATTGAATTCCCTCCTACATAGTGCCCGAAAAGACTCATATTTCAGAAAAAAAGAAAACAGACCAAAAAACTTCTTCAGCGCTCGTCCTGTGTCTTTTTTTCTTCAGGTGTTCTGTCTTTCGTGCTCTTTTTTTTCCATATGAACTAATACCAACTCGCCCAACTGAAGTTCGAAAAGACAGTCGCTGCCGGACGCGCAGGACCCATGAAAAGCAGTCAGTGAGCAGTCTAGCAACCATTTGTCACTGTTGGTGTGTGCCTTACACGGTCTTTGTGGTACGCGCTTCCCACCACGGCAACATTCACAATCGTTCCAGCAATCCCTCAAAATTCGCTTGCACATAATTTTGGGCTCAAGAACTACATGCGAGAGCTGGCAAACTTTTTGCTGGTTCCTCAGCTGCTGAAAACGAAGTGTAATTATGCGCGTGTGCGGAGTACGACCGCAGGAAGTGATCTTAGGTACGTATTTCTCTATAAAAGCGCCGGCAAGCGACATGTTTTCAATTTTCCTTTTTGATTTAAATAAATAAGTGATGGCATTTTATCACCGCTTCTTTTTTCTACCTCGCTTGTCAGCACTGCCCGATATCACTGAGCCGTCGGTCTGGTATCTTCAACGAGGCTTCGCACTTTATTCCTCTTCGCATTCAACTAGTGTAGGGTAAAGTGGGGGTTTTCTCTGACCTGCGATAAGCGCGTATCGGTCCGGTCGTTTTTTGTGCCGGAAGCTGCGTTGGGTGAGCTGGCGCCCATCCGATTTCAGACCCTTCCGAGGGCACTCCGAGATAGACGAGGGACAGAAAAAGCGAACTACAAAGAAAGCAGAGCTGAACCGCCAGTGAATGGATGTCGTCGGCCGGCTAACCAGTGGCCTTGCTGTTGCACGCAGACCCCACGAGACCACTTCCGGGTATGTGTGCGGCGTGGTTGGTCTTGGACCACGTCCTTATCGTGGATATCTCTCGGCGCAACTCCAAAACTGGAGCAAGTAACTAACTCCTCTCAAGTGGCTACTTTTTATTTAATGCCGGTTTTCGGGCCGCTTCTGTTCTTTCGCATCCGAGCTTTCGCCAAGCCCGGGGAGACGTTAAGCGGAGCGCGAGAAATGCGTTCCAAGAAGAGAACCGCGATCGTTTTGGTGCGATAGGGTCGATACTGAGAGCAAGCGAGGAATTGAACCACAGGCTGCAACACAGTTCGGTCAGGACGCCCACCCACTGGCAGATGTAGGCGTACAATACGTATGCACATTTTTATGCGCGTGTGCGTGTGGAAAGGCTTGCCACAAAAGATACATAAAAAGAAACATTTCCCGCTTATTTCTCGCTCCAGCGGTTTCATTCCGAAGACCAGGGGGGCGCGAGCGCCCGCAGGAAAAGCGAAACTGCCTCTTTGCAATGCTTCCGCAGATGGGTCGACAAGAAACGACAAAAGAGAGGCGAAACTAAAGCCGCAACTGAAACCAAGAGCGCAGTAAATTGGATTAATCGCTCGCCAAGTCATCGGAAGCCGCTGAGGCGTGAAATGCCATTCGCCTAATTGGTCCTCTCGCTAAAGCCAAATTGACTGCGGCGCGTTACCCAACTATATCCCCTTCCTGCCTCCACTCATCCTCCACCTTTCCCCCCCACCCTCTCCCCCGCAACACACTCCAGCTGTCACACACACACGCATACGCAACAAAATTTAGCTTTTTTAACTAGTTACGTGCACTGCAAAAGTTTCTTCGCCTGCATGCGTTTCGAAAGCGCATACATTTTGGCAAGATGTAGCCAAATTTTATTGACTCACAGCGCCGAGAATAATCGCGTTTTCGTAACTCTAAAAACTGATATGCCTATTACTAACGACCGCCTACAAGCATCTCATTGCAGCCAGTAGCCTAACTGTTATAGTTTAAAAGTTAGTTATCAGAAATTAGTTAAGCGGCTAACTAGTCAACATTATTTACCTGTTTTTGGATGTCTGCCAGCACAGGTATTATTGTGCCGCAGATGGGAGCTGCCTTCATGCCTCAAAAAGCCTGTCTATAAAAATTCTGGTTCACGTTCGCTGAAACACCTGGCATATATATATACGCTGTGCATCGCTCGCGCCTATGCAAACTCAGTCTGCCAACGGTGTATCCAGTATACCTAGTAGAAAGAGGGGAAAAGAAACCAAAAACGGGCAACAAAATCGATAGAACCATCAAAACAACACGGCGGAAAGATATTTTTTCAGCAAGAAAAAAAAACAAAAGTAAATCAAGAGTCATAAAAAGAGCACGCACCAGAAAGCGATAGGCTGCCTGTGACTCGTTTTCCCAGCGGCGGCGACCGAGTTATATAAGCTGGCCGCCGCTATAAATAAGCGAACTCTAAGTTAGGAGTCAGCCGCCGGCGTGAGAGAGAGAGAGAGAGAGACAGAAAGCCAGCAGAGTGGGGAGGAGACGACAAAACAACTCGGCAAAACCCGGGGAGGGTTAGCAAAACAAAAACGTCTCCGGAAACATCCGCAAAAGGCAACAGTTCGCGACGCACGCGGTCGGGCGGCCGGCGCGTTTTATGCAACCGCGCGCGGGCGCCCAATCTGGACCGGCTGCTTTTAATAGATCGACCTCTATCGCCTGCTGGCGGCCGAGAGCGCTCGCGGTTCAATAGCGGCCGCTTGGTCCGAGCATTGCCTTCCCTCTTCCATGCTCGGTTTTTCTCTTATTCTTTCCATCTGCTGCCGTTTCCTATTTGCTCTTTTCTTTGTCTCATTTTGACGCTGAGAGCACGGACGGATCGGCGATGTGTGGGGGAGGTGGGAGGCGGAATGGCGGGCTGGGGGTTATTCTACGAGTTGGTGGCGGGACGCGCAGACTCCTTCGCGAGACCAGTGGACCACAGCACCGCATATATGCCTTGTTCTAATGAGAGGAAGCCTCCTCTGGCATTTCTATATCTGCGACTTCGCAGGTGCATGGCGTTGTAAGCCTGCTCGACGGGGAAACGCCTGCTTCGTTTTCTGTATTTCTGTTGCGGTCAACCGGACGGCTTTTGAGATGTGTGGTGCGCATTCGCCCCCTTTACGTAACCGGTGGCACCACAGGTAAAAGACGACGACTCTGATTCAGCCGGGGTGGGGAGGAAGGGGGGCGGGCCGGCTACCGGTGCCGGCGTTATCTCATTCATTCCTTGCCGCCTTCTCTTTCCGCGCATTTGCCTTAGACAGGATTTTTTTACGAGTGTAGGTCGATTGCTCCCGTACAGGCGCTCGCGAGTACAACGGTGCAGCAGCGAGTCAGTCCCTGCTTCGACAGCTTCTTTGGATGGCGTGGCGGGCGAAAGGCGCAGAAGCTATGCTGTCACCAACCTTAGCTGCTGCATTCCTTGATTTGGCTGCTGTTTCAAAAGCCTTTCAAACTTTTCGGCCTATACGCAGCCTGACCACGCAGTGCGTCCGTATTTTAACTTGCTGAAACCTGCAAGCACGGCCGTCAAGTTCTCAAAGAAAACAACCACGTTGTGGAGTAATACTCACCTGTTTTAAAATATAGCCGTTTTATTCGTTTCTGCACCCGGAAGTATCAACCGCTAGGTAGGCTTATTCACTAAGGAACGAGGGATACTGCGGTAACAACTTCATCAAGGTTGAATGATGGGCCAGCTGGTCTGACATGGTCAGAAAGGTGATCGAGCCAAAACAAAAAAGGACGTTAAAACGAGACCGAGGAAAACACGAAAAAAAAAATGCTATATTAACAGCTCAGTAGCTCAGCCAACAATCGACCTTAACTTGTCAGGCCAATTTCGGCTCGTTGCCAAGTGACGAGGGTCATTGCCGCAGCTACTTGGCTTGCTGGCGTCGAAACACAAACGAAGGCTTTACATAATGCACATAAGATCACAGATATAATCAAGACGAGTGAGGATGTTAATCTGTACCACGCCAGTCCACGGAACGGACACTGTATTCGCCTTGACCACAGTCTCCCGGAAATTAGTCGGCGACAGCTGATGCGGACACCGACCGACCCACTTCAAAAAGCGTTCGGGTAGCTTTCCTGCTTAACCCTACTGTGTGCTTAGCACAACGAATCACAGAACTCCTGAATGGCTAGCTAAGTGCAATGTTCGGAAGCGCATATGTGCTCCTAGGGAGTGTCATTATTTCAGCACCTGCGAACACGTACCAATGATCAGCTCCTGCACCAAGCAAGAAGTGCACACCGCTGCATGCAAGGAACTGAAATGCAAACCCACCAGCTGTAAATCCGACTACGCGCATTTGAAAAGGTATAGCGTTGTACCCAATCGTAATTCTCGACCGCCCAAAGAAAACTGCAAAACACCATTTATTTCATCTGTGCGCGAGATTGTGTGGCAAAGAACACTTGTTGCACCACGCGGACAATCAATAGTTTACGTTGTCAATGCTACGTAAATTGTTACATAGCTTTATAGGGCGTTGCATATGTAACAGACTGGAAAGGCACCCAGAGCTATTAATTACGAAGCTAAGCAAAGTTTGACGCAGCAATAGAACGATGTGCACACGAATACGCACAAACAAAGAGGCGCGGACAGATGTGTATTTTAAATAAGCAACTTCCATGCAGTGGTGTATAATGAGAAAAAAAAAATCATTCGCACAGTGCATTTTGTGCACTTCGTGACAAGATACAGGGACCAAAGCGGTTCTTCCATGCAAATGTTTTTACAAGGGAAAAGGGGAACCATGTAGAATACTTTGCAAAAGTTGGGAGGTTTCTTTTGCAAAGTTCTGTAGAAGCCAACGCTATTGGCTCCTCTTGTCAGTATATGATCGTCCTAATTCTGAAAATATTTCATATCTTAGAACTGCACGCCACTAACCCGCGCCTAGCAGTCGCACGCTGGGCTATCGCAACTTGCTGGCGAAACCATCAGGGCGAGCCAATTACGAAATGTACTAGCGCGAATAGCTTTGCTCATTGGGTCCAACATTTACCGGCACCTGCCGTCCCCTCCTCAAAGCTGACAGCCTTTAGGGGCACTTTAGTTGTATCGCGTTCAGTGGCATCGCATTTAGTGTCGTCGCATTTAGTGACGATAATGTGTGTGTGTGTGTGTGTGTGTGTGTGTGTGTGTGTGTGTGTGTGTGTGTGTGTGTGTGTGTGTGTGTGTGTGTGTGTGTGTGTGTGTGTGTGTGTGGTGTGTGTGTGTGTGTGTGTGTGTGTGTGTGTGTGTGTGTGTGTGTGTGTGTGTGTGCGTGCGTGTGTGCGCGTGCGTGTGTGCGCGTGCGTGCGTGCGTGCGTGTGTGTGTGTGTGTGTGTGTGCGTGCGTGCGTGCGTGCGTGCGTGCGTGCGTGTGTGTGTGTGTGTGTGTGTGTGTGTGTGTGTGTGTGTGTGTGTGTGTGTGTGTGTGTGTGTGTGTGTGTGTGTGTGTGTGTGTGTGTGTGTGTGTGTGTGTGTGTGTGTGTGTGTGTGTGTGTGTGTGTGTGTGTGTGTGTGTGTGTGTGTGTGTGTGTGTGTGTGTGTGTGTGTGTGTGTGTGTGTGTGTGTGTGTGTGTGTGTTTTGCATACCTGCATAAGTAATCGCTGCTGGGGGTGGAGGGGAGCCTCTTATTTAATAACTATTATTTTCTCGATTCATTCTTACGTCTATTAAGCAATGATCAGCCGCTCTTTTTACTCGAGAGTCACTGAATGACATTGTCCACAAGCTGTGAGCCTTCACGTCATAGACTGTATGTAGATCGTGTTTATAGCCTGGTGCAAAAACAAGCTAAGAGCCGTGATTATTGAGGCGACGCCAGGCGCAGAGCGAGCGGCACCCGACTACGCGGCTTCGTGGATGTACACGAGCAAAAAACTAGTTTTGGAAATTGTTTTTTTTTTTTTGCCCCGCCGCGGTGGCTCAGTGGTTAGGGCGCTCGACTACTGATCCGGAGTTCCCGGGTTCGAACCCGACCGCGGCGGCTGCGTTTTTATGGAGGAAAAACGCTAAGGCGCCCGAGTGCTGTGCGATGTCAGTGCACGTTAAAGATCCCCAGGTGGCCGAAATTATTCCGGAGCCCTCCACTGCGGACCTATTTGTTCCTCTCTTCTTTCACTCCCTCCCTTATCCCTTCCCTTACGGCGCGGTTCAGGTGTCCAACGATATATGAGACAGATACTGCGCCATTTCCTTTCCACCAAAAACCAATTATTATTATTATTATAAATTGGTTTTTGAGGAAAGGAAATGGCGCAGTAATTTTCTCGCATATTTGTGGGCACCCGAACCACGCCGTAAGGAAAGGGAGAAAGGTGGTAGTGAATGAAGAAAGAGAGAAAGAGGTGCCGTAGTGGAGGCCTCCTGGAGAAATTTCGACCAACTGGGGGTCGTCACCGTGCACTGGCATCACAGAGCAAACGGGCGCATTTGAATTTCGCCTCCATCGAAACGCAGCCGCCGCGGTCGGGATCGAACCCGGGAACTCCGGATCAGTAGTCGAGCGCCCTAACCACTGGGCCACCGCGGCTGGTCACACGAGCAAGCCACTTCGCTATTTTGGTGAAAGATCATAGGCGTACCGCCGTCAGCACGCTTAACAAGAACGCCCGATTGCGCGTCCTGCACTAATATTACAGCCTCTGAGCACTGGGCGCTGAGTCTATGCTGCACGCTGTGTTTGCGACGATTGGAGACAGCGGATGCCCTGCTTCCACCCTAACATTGTCTCAGACCCAGCGGACGACGCCCAGCGCCGGTAATGTCAGTGGAAGACACGCGCTCGAGTGTTTAAGAGCCAAATAAATTTATTTTATTTCCGTCTACAGCTTGAAAAATTAGGAAAAAGCTCATACTTCCAACGGAATATTGCTTAGAAAAACAAAAAGCACGCTTCTCAGTCGTACTGAGGAGGGAGTGTCTTCGCTTACCATTGTAGCATATCGTTTCCCATTGCTTCAACCTGTGCAAGCAGAAGCCCACGTCGATCGAGGACTTGTGCCTGTAACTTGGTGCAGTTAGCGACGAGTTTACCAAGCTGCTATCTCTGAACTCGATGCAGACAGCCCTGCGAAATTTCCGAAGCCAGTTTTTCTATAGTTTCCAAGGCACCTGTTGTGTAAAATTTAACACGTCAGCGAACGCGTTCAGTTGAGTTTTCCAGCCTGTTTTACGTGCTTTCCAGACCCGAAGACATTACCGAAAGGAGTATAGTAGGTGACAAAACACTGCGCAGAACAATAATAAAAAAACAAAAATCAATTTACAAAAAGGCGGCAAGCACAGCAGCCTTGAAAAAAAATTGATAATTGAACAGAAGATTACGCCAGTAAATTTTGTGAACAGCAGAAAGTCTAAAACATTTACGTCTCAAAGAAAGGCCCAACAAGTTGACGGCGTTTTTTAGGAATGTAGTGCTGGCGAAGCCGAAAGAGTTAGGGAAAATGAAACGGGCTGCGTTGTTCTGAATAGATTCGAGTGAAGTGATTACAATGATTTGGCCGGGATCCAGCACTGCGGACGCATATTCTAGCTTGGTGCGCACTTATGGTTTTATACAGATTAGCTCTGTGGGCACAGACGCGGCAAAAGTTTCCGGAGTGAATATACAAGGATGCGGTTAGCGCTATTAGTACCGTGCTCAACATGCATATGCCATGACAAGTTACTCACGATGCGAGCACCGAGGAATTTGTAAGAGTGCATGGATTCAAGTAAAGTGCCGTGAAGTAAGTAGGCATGCGTGTGGTTGTTGTTAGAGCGGCGTGATACTTGCGCCCTTTCGCATTTATTAGCGTTTAGTCGCATGAGTCATTCTTCGCAGCAGCTGCATACGCTATTAAGGTCCTCTTGAAGCTTATGTGAATCAGTGTGGTCAGTTATTTCACAATAAATAACACAGTCGTGTCCAAAATGCCTAGTGAGGAAGAAGTAATGCAATTAAGAGTATAACAATAAAATAAATTAGGAAGAGGAGAGAAGCCAGTACTTACCCTGTGGTACTCGCGGTGTTACGGAAGAGTAAGCCGACGAAGAGTCATTAGAAGTAACGTAAAGAAAACTTTTAATCCAGTCGATAAATTGAGGTCAATGCTTAGCATGGGAGTTGAAGAATGAGGACATCATGTGAGACTATCTAATGCTTTCCCGGAGTCTATAAACACATAGTATCTATCAAAGCCAAGGTCAGTGTGGGAAATGGGTCATTAGTAAAATGCATATGTTGCTTTCCGTATCAGAAAGTTCTTCTGAAACCATGCTTAGCGGTTTAGAAAAAGAGTTCGGCTCAAGGAATTCGACCAGATGAGAATATAATGCAGGCTCTAAAAACTCACATAATATGCTTCCGAATGATATAGGACGATAGTACCCAGGGGAATGAGTGCCACCTGATTTGTAGGCCGGAACTACCTTACCCACTCTCCAATCCCTTCGATACATCGAGGAATCTGTTCAACGGGAAAAAATCGCCGAAAGCATAACAGAACAACAGCGTTCAGTTAGTTTAAACATAGTAGAATTGATTGAACCTTCGCCTCATGACGAAAATAATTCCTGTTTGAAAGAGTACTTCCCTACTGCTCTTTAACAAACGACTTCACATATTTTCCGGAAGACGCCGCTTCTTTCGTTGGAACCCGTGATGGCCGTCTTTATGATTTTTCTTTGTAGTAAAAAATACTGCAGTAACACTGCGATTTCGTTGATATTCTAAATGGGGTTCGCTTCTCTGCGGATTTTTTGCCCTCTCTTCAGGAGTAATGGTGTGAACGGATAATAATTATCTACAAATTCGAGCACAAGATTTTAGAAAGAAAGACCACCGAAGAAACTGGCAACACATGATTTTGTTACCCTGTGTGAGGTGTGAGTTAGGCCTCCTAGTGCGTGTTGCAATAAATGCGATGACGCTAAAGGCTCAGGTAAGGCGCATGAGGCACGCGGCATTCGGACAAGATTACAGCGTCTGATATTCAATTGTTTCAGCGCGAACGTGCGCGTGCTGCCGGGTGCGAGGCAAGGTCTACAACCGCAAGATATTTACAGCCGACCACTGAAGAGACGCAATACTGGACTGACCCAAGCGAAAGACGGCAATCCTCGAACCATTCTGCCGCTTACGCAAAATATCTCGAGTCAAACAAAACAAAGGTACAACTAACCCATTTCGAAGGCATCCGCTAATAGCTCTTCCGTCCCCGCTGGGCGAAGGAATGTTGTCTGCCTCAATGCCTCCCAGCGGAACCTCAGTGCTTCTACATTTTCACAAACCCACTTCTCTTTTTATCACCTGCCCACTTTTCTGTGCCTTAAATCATCTTTTTTCACTTGCACACTTTCTGTGAGCCTCCGCAATGGCCCAGTGGTTATGGCGCTCGGCTGCTGGCCCGAAAGACGCGGTTTCGATCCCGGCCGCGGGGGTCGAATTTCGATGGAGGCGAAGTTCCAGAGGCCCGTGCGCTGTGCGTTGTCAGTGCAGGTTAAAGAACCCCAGGTGGTCGAAATTTCCGGAGCCCTCCACTACGGCGTCCCTCACAGCCTGAGTTGCTTTGGGACGTTAAATCCCCATAAACCAAACGAATCTTTTGTGTGCCTAAATCATCTTCGCAGGAACCGACGTATACGACCCGATTCGGAGCGTTCGAAATCCATGAAGAGATCTGCAGCACACTTCAAATCCCGGATGTGGGAATTGCACGAGAAATTCATTGATAATACTGAAAAACTTGTTTTCTGTTTTGTTGCTTCTATGCCCGTTAGCACGCCAGCGCGTTCGCTCGCACTCAGGCCTATGAACTGCACTTGTTGTATAAGTCTCGCGAGAAATCGTTTCCTGTCATCATAACAGTAACGATTACCGCAAAACGCTCACGCATCGATATGTACGTTTGTGTGCTGGACGCGAACAGCAACATTACACTCCTTGCAGGCGAATCCTTTCATCTAGCACCTGGACAGGGCTGCTGCTTGAGCTTGTGTTTAAAGCTGAAAAATTCTGCTCATGTAAGCTATCCATCTGTTGTACTTAGCGCAGAGAAATAATGCTAAAGGTAAAAAGCGGCGCCCGTTTAACTGATGTAATAATTGATCCCTCAAGCTACGGTTTTGTCATAATAAGTATGCTTCAATATCTCAAAGCATTTAGAGTACGTATTCAAGGCACTGCGTAGAGTGCCGTCTGAAAGCGCTCTTACTGAATTTGAACTTAACGAGATATTCGGAGCATAACTCACTTGAATTTTGCCTGAACTCAGTGCCTTCTGCTCGGTTTTCACTTTAGGATTAATTTTAAAGAATATTTTAGACAAAGGCGAGCCGGAGAGTGATTCTTTCATGCGACCGCGCAGACTGAGATTGAAGCTGAAAATGAAAGTGTGCCGAAACGTACAGAGTGAAGCACGATAGCGGGAATTCTCGCATGCGCATGACAGCGACCCTCCGTGGGCAGCATCGGAGGTGACTTCTACACTGATGTACTACTTTCAGAGGCAGTGTTTGTTTCAATAGCCATTTCTTTAGAAGGCTGCCGCTGCACTGAAGTTCCCATTTCTGGGCCATACAATAAAGCGACGACAATTTGCTCGCATAAAACATGCAAGCAGGTGCTACGAACTTAAATTCCAAGTGGAAGTTAATCTTTTTTTTACCCATAACTGTATTGCGGTGCGACATGAAACAATTACGCTGATGACTCAGCCCGTGAGATCGTAGAAACAGACACAAGTTAGGCGCCTGACGGCACTGACAAGAGTGTTACGCGTGCTGTGGAAAGGCGGTTTAATGTTCGGGAATATTGCCATCAGGCGGTATCCCAGACGCTGCCCTTTCATAATGAGCTCGCCTGGGTCCATTGGGGTTAGAAGTTGGGTCAATTTATACCAAGGCAACATGATTCGGGCAGAGACATAGCTAAAGAAACAAGTACAAGGGGATCAGACTAATAATTCACGCTTCTTGTGACGAGTTCTCAAATGTAACCAGAGAATATAACAAGACGCAAAACAGCCTTGCTGTCGTTTCATCTTCTTTCGACACGCCTCTCAGCTTTCAGTTAAAGTGTCTTGCGTAACAAAGATTGTCAGTTCTTTGTCGGCGCCCGCTTTGTTACCCTCTTCCCGTCCCTTCTCTATCTGCAGTGTCCAGTTTCTCCTTCGCAGCCAAAATTTCCCGAAAAGTACTTCCTGTTCTGCAGTCCCGAACTATGCAAAAGGCCCTTCGCTTACCGAGGGTCGCCGTTGCGATTTCTTGCAGGTCTCCGGGTATCACTGTCCCCTCGTGTACTGTCCCTGGATGCTTTGTCATCTATTCAGGGGCGGGCCAGTGATAAATTTATTGGATATATCTGATAGCCTAAGACTTGCCTCGAACAAAGCGCTTAATAAATACTGGCGCTCGTCCTGTTAATACGCGCGATGGGATCACGTTGCTGAGGTATGTACGTATCAGTTACGGCAAGCGTTTGTCTCCACCGTTGTTACTGCCCTCGTATTTTACGCGGACAAAGGCGCTTTCTGCGCAGGCTGAGTAGTCACCCCATGTGCAGAAGATCAGTTTCGTAATAACGGAAGAGAAAAGGGCCCAGCCATGAAACGAACAGCAAGACTGCTGCGCGCATGCGCGCATTCACCGCAGCAGTGCGGAAAATTGCGTCTTATTTCCTGATGCTGCCTTCAGCGGAGAGAACGCTGCCACATTTTAGTGAGACAGAATGCAGTGGAAGTGGGGCCGTATACATCAGACTGTGCCTGAACAATTTCTCCTTTGAGAACTTGGTTTGGTTTGGTTTGGTTTATCGGGCTTTAACGTCCCAAAGCGACCCGGGCTATGAGGTTTTATGGTTTATGGTTTATGGGGTTTAACGTCCAAAAGCGACTCAGGCTATGAGAGACGCCATAGTGAAGGGCTCCGCAAATTTCGGCCACCTGGGGTTCATTAACGTGCACTGACATCGCACAGTACACGGGCCTCTAGAATTTCGCCTCCATCGAAATTCGACCGCCGCGGCCGGGATCGAAACCGCGTCACTCGGGCCGGCAGCCGAGCGCCGTAACGACTCAGCCACCGCGGCGGCCTCCGGGCTATGAGGGACGCCGTAGTGCGGGGCTCCGGAAATTTCGACCACCTGGGGTTCTTTAACGTGCACTGACTTCGCACAGTGCATGAGTCTCTAGAATTTCGCCTCCATCGAAATTCCGCCGCCGCGGTCGGAAGCAAACCCGCGTCTTTCGGGTCAGCAGCCGAGCGCCGTAACCACTGAGCCACCGCGGCGGGCCCTTTGAGAACTGCCAGTGCGCCCATTGACATACGGCTAGAGGGTGGCACCTCTCTGTCACGAGTCGCGCGTTCTTCTTAATAATTACTGTTTCGTTTCTGTCTTTCTTTTCTTTTTCTTGATTTAGTGGAACTAAATATGCGACACTTTTGTAGCGCACTTCTTTTCAAAAGCCTCATGGATTTCGGCTCAGCGTTTAGCTGACTCCCTGAACAATGGTGCCAGTACGCCCCGCAGCCTGATCCTGAGCTTCCAACGCATTCTTTCTCGAGCGAATACTGCCGCCGACATCGGCACACGCTGCTAAACCTACCTCTCTCGCACTCCTCCACCCTTCACCCATTTCGATATTCACTGAGTATCACAGCGACAGGGGACCCGCATCGCTCGGTGCCATTCGCTGTGTCGGCATTCGTGAAAGGAAACACTATAGCGGCTTTTGCTGGCTACGGATCACAGGCTCTTCCATGAAAGGTAACATCCTTTTCCAGCCGGTGGATGCGGGCGTCTGGAGACGAAAAAAGCGCAGCACGACGCAGCGAGTCGCATTCGTTCGTGCTTGCGTCTCCCCGCGCTGCTGTGATGCCTTTGATTTCGACATATTCTCGTGTGAACGTTGTTTCTTGTCGCAAATTCTGGCACAAGGAGGAAGGCTTTACCCGCCTCGAAGACATAGAGGTCGTCTCTCGAGGCCATCCACGCCTGCGTGGCACGTGTATAACGCATGCATGGACGTCACCGGTTTTCGGCTGTCTCGAAACCGAGTGTGAATGATGGAGGTATACGAAAGAGGCTGAAAAAGGATGGAGACTTACTTATAGGACTGAGTAAGATCTATTGGCGCCCTCTGCCCTCTTTGCATCAGCGTCTGAGCTTTTGCAATTTCTCAAGATTGTCCGCTTTTCAGTGTCTATCATATGTCTTTTTTTTCTTTATACATGGCGGTAAATTCTACTACCTCTTCACTGGATTCTTCTCATCAAAGCCCGCCGTCTTTCTGCCTCTGTCATTCGAATACCCGCTGTTCCCCGTTCACTTCTTTCGAGACAGAGTATACTCTTTAAACGTTCGCTGCATCTTTGTGTTTTTCCCAGCTCACGTACGACTCCCCTCAATGCGCACCTCTCTATTTTCCTTATCCTCATTCCATCCACCCTCCTCCTCGACAACGATACGCACTAGCTGTGAACTTCGGGCCATCGTCGGCGCTGTCCACTATACGGCGTCCCTTATTTCATTTTCACTTCACTTTATTTCCATAAGGGGGGGGGGGGGGGGGGTCATCAAGACATCATTAAAGAATCAACGAAGAATCAACAGGAGTTATTTTAATATGGTTCAAAGTGCAAATTTCTCAAATGGAGAAAAACCGTAAGCTCGGGGTACACAGAAGCAACATAAACGGCGACACGCGTAGAGCCCGGTAGTAACAAAACTAACAATATAGCCGCCGCGAAACGCTGTTACGTTAACGTCCAAGTAATAGCTGTCAGCCAGGCCATTGTGCGGATATAGACAACGCACTCCATTTACTCATTTCAACCAGCAGTTAACTGGAAGCCTGAGCGCTCTTCGTTTTCCTTGCAGATTTTCGTCCGTCCCCCCGGATGTTTTCCTGTCCTCCTCCCTTTCATTCCGTCCTCTGTCGACGCCATCGATTATGCAGTCGCGCTTTCCGCCCGGTTCGACCGCAGCCGCCTGACCGAGATGTGCGCTGAGGACGAGAGGGGGTCGTCACTCGCCACTTCCTGGTTGCTGCCCGGGGGACGCCGCTCGGCCGTGCTCCGGAAAAGTCAGCCGCCGCCGCAGCAGCGCGGGCAGCGGCGGAAGGCGCGGTTGACTAGCTCTTGCAGAGCGCAGCTCGGCGTTAGGCCGGCGCGCACGTAACAGGCAGCACTGCCGAGCACGCACACCGAGAGCCGATGAGTGTGATGATAGCGAGGGCAGTGCGATGAGCGAGACTCAGTTGCGCCGTCGTCGGGCGCAGCTCGTGTTTCAAGTCGTCCCGATGGAGGGCCGGTTGCGTGCGGTCAATTTAGAGCGCGGCCGTACGCTCGCTGTCTTCGGAGCTTTCGGCGCTGCTGGGTCACAAAGCGCGGCTTGCCGCATCCGAACTTCACCCGCTCTGTTACGACACTGCAGTGGGAGCTAGGAAGGGCAGCAACGAGGAAACAGGTGGCTGGGGCTGCGAAGTCGTTTTCCTCCTCTCTGTGTTCTTTTGCTTTCTCTATCTCTATCCGGCATTCGCTTCTGTTCGCGTTCCTTTATTGCTTTCTTGACGTGTTTATGTGAGCTTCAAATTCCTCCCTCCCTCCCTCCCCCCTCCCTCCCTTCCTTCCTTCTTTCCTTTTATTCCTTCCTTCTTTCCTTTTCTTCCTTCCTTCTTTCCTTTTCTTCCTTCATTCCTCCCTTCCTCCCTTCCTTCTTCCCTCTCTCCCTCCCTCTCTCCCTTCCTTCCTTCCTTCTTTTTGACCTTCCCTTTTCCGTGCATATCGGTGTTTGCTTGATTTCTTGTGTTTCTTTTCTTCGCCAATGTCAGCGTGCCTGCTACTTCCTCCTTTGCTCACCTTTCCCTTTCATCCTTCATGAGGGACCCTCTGCTTGCCTTCGTGCATGCATATATGCGACAGGCGGAGATCTTTCTTGTTACGGATTTTCTCAAAACAAGTTTTATTTCAACTCTTTAAGGCTCTCATGCTTCGGGAGCTCTATTAGCTCGTATCCGCACTGTGAGCGGTCGTCAATCGGGCTAGTTCAGCTGGTTGGGAGGCGGCCTACGCTAGGCGGTTGTCCTTCGACTCGATGACTAAGATGCATTTTCCCTCAGAGCCTAAGTGTACCTTGGAAGCTAAGTTTTCTTTCGAGGTCATGAGCTGGTCTTTTTCTCGGCCACATATAGTAGGAGTCCAGCGGAAGACAGAACCTCATTTTCAGCGCACTCAAAAAAATAATCTTACTCTTAACAGCACCGGCCTACGGAGGTCTGTGCGGTATCAGTGCCACTTAGCTGCAGCTTTCTCTCGCCATTATCAATAGGGCAAGCTCAGTTGCCATGCTTCAAATAAGAATCAAAGCTCGATAATTCTGCGAATGCGCCTTGATAGCTGACAGATGTGCGTTCTCATTAACCAGCTGATTGAACACAACGGCGTATGATTCATTCTCATTAATCAGAAGGTTATCACATGGTTCCGGGGTGGAGATGTCACTGGGCTCCGTCTTGCGACAGGCGTACAAATATTACTGCTACTATGGCAATGACGATGACTACGCCCATCCTGATAAACGTCCTTGATGCCCCTAAACACAGTGGGTCTTAAGGAGCGTTCAACGACGGGCCAGTTGGTACAGCCATGTATCTTCGCCATGGCGACGTTTGAACTAAAATATTTCCATTCGGGCCCTGAACTCATCAATATAGCCTATAATCAGGCTTAAGATGCTACCCGTGCCAGATACACACATGTGAGTCCACACCGTCGACGTCATTCAAAAGTTTGTTGGACCCGACACGACAGCGCACCATGCGTTTGTAGCCTCTACATGTGTACTAACCATTCTGCACATTTCTGCGGTGAGGACTCTGAACGAAAGGTGACAGCAAAATAAGGAAGCTTGATAAAAAAAAAACTTTCGCTCAAAAGTCGTGTAGGCTATGTGGCTAAGCTGCCCCAAAAGATTACGAGAGGGCAGATGACATGCAGACATGGAAGCATGCAATGACGAAATAAAAGGGGAAAAAAATAATCAACAATCAAAGCATTTGGAGATCCGTCTGGGGAGCTTGGATTTTATGCGCAGGAGACAGAAAAGTTCAACAGGCGTTTATTCGTGTTCTTTGTCTCCTGCGCACAAAGAAACTTTCAGGGGGGCTGTATGCAAAATTCGTGTGACAGCCTCTCACTGTGTATGCGGAGCGCTTTAAACTTCAACGCCGGCGACGGCGTCAAGGATTCAATCGTAACTACAAGCGAAACGAAAATGAAGGAAGAGAAAAAAGTGAATTTTTGTTCCATGTCTTCCGAGGGAACCGTATTGAGCGGGCGGCGAGATTGGGCTTGATCTCGCGCCCCTCTATCGTCGGGGCTTCTCGCAACGAGGTCAAAGGTCACGCATATCTGAAACGACAGTCTGAAAGAAATATTGAATAGCGGAAGCCCGCTTGGAGGCGCCCCTGCGATTTCCAGAAATGAGCACAATAAGTAATCCTTGAGGTGCCAGCCACATTGCAAGCTTTAGCCGAGACGCAACGATCGATGTCGGAGCACGCAGGGCGAGATTAAATCTTTCTGTTCCTCTACTCACGGCTCTAGTCGTCGACGATCGATTCTATGCAAATTATTAAAAAGCAAAAAATCAGGTCTTCTGAGCGTATCACAAAATGCCTTGTTTTACTACACCACTTTTCTATGTGCTATGCCAGCCATGTAAAAGATCACACTCCGTGTGCACCCTCTGAGATAGCCACTAATATTGTTTAATGTCATACGTCTCAGGTTTACGCTCTACAAAATGGCGACGTCACGCCGATTACCTCCCCGTCGCCCCGGTGCCCATTTGTAAGACGCAAACAATGCGTAGTGCTGCGCAAGGCACTGATACCGCCACGTGTTGCCTGCCCCGAGAAGTGATAGCTTCAATGTATTCACACAGGCTGCACCACCAGAGGACGGGGTCTGCAGTGGTGGCCGCGTGCTTTGCCAGTCGCCGCTGGAACATATTGCTTTAGTTGGTAATTCATAGCCTGGATGTGCTATTTCAGCGACTCCTGCCGGTGTGAGCGTCGTCATTGCTGCCTCGCTTTCACAGCCAAATTCTGCAGATGGCCTCGACAGGTTTTGTGATATCTGGCTCTCATAACGCTGTTCACATCTTTCAGCCATACACGAGACATCGGCAAACAGTTCTTATGAGCTTTTACGCGCTGCGCTAGATTTTTTTTTATGTGTGCCAGGTTCCAATGACTACATTGCCCATCATGTTTAAGAGGTTAACAGTGTTTTTTGTGCGTGCGCACACATTGAACATTTAGGTTGACATATTGATATCTACTAATTTTCGCAATGTGTACCGACGCCAAAGGTATAGCCATCGCATTTGGTGATGTTTGCGTGTGCGCGCGTCTCATGTGGTCGCAAAAGCTGCGAGTCATCTCTACTCCTTAGTTGCTGAAGGAACGGCAGCAAGCATCTCACTTGCTGCTTATCTGGCGTCATTTTCGCGTTCACGTGGTGAACGCTATTGCTAACGTGACACAGTAAAATATTTGCCACTGCATCGGCGCAGCGCTTTACGATGAGAACGATATTATTCTACATTTTCACAAACATTACTCGCTAGTAATTACTGTCATGGTACCCTTTAAATGTAACCTCCAACCTTTATTCGCTGCTCATTACGACAACGTTCTGCTACAGTGCTTTTTATCTGCACTGTAGTGTTAATAAAGTGCACATAATTTTCAAAAATTCGTTGCTTGACCTTGGATTTTAAAAGGCATTGTGTGCATGAAATTGCGGGTATATATCTTCCTAGATAGCTAGCTTTCAATGCACAAAATCAGTTTGACTGTGAGCAAGCTGCTCGGCAAGGAATGGACTCCGTACCTAACCAGAAACCGACGAGTTGAAAATGACTGCGCGCTAATTACTGGTCAGAGCAAAACCCCAGGAAAGAAAAATCACCCGGAAAAGATTATTTAACGCGCTATGTTTGAGGTCCCGAAAACTTCATTGTCGCGACTGTTCATCAGTCACGCGCGCTGGCGCCAGCGGGTAACGACAGATGAGCTACCTCGTGATTTATCGCTTAACTACATCAATTATTTCCGTGCTTTTAGGTCTGCATTGGAAACACGCCCACATGAACACACGACACAGTATACGTGACTTGTCGGAGACTATCTACTCTTAGGGACTGTACGCCGAGGGTCGACTCGCCTCAACGAGCCGCTCTGGTTCGGGTTGACTTGCGTGGCCAGCTGCGGGAAGACCATGACTCTGAGGCCCACAAGGGAGTCACGAGCGATGATGGCGCGGCGTGCAGGACAAAGCTCGAGATCAAGACCGCCTCGGCTTCCGCACGCTTTGCTCGTTACTGCTACCGTGGTATTTCGCTCTTGCTCGCCTCCGTTAAGATAGAAATTATCAGCAGTCACGTCCGGGGCTGCGGCAGTCCCAAGCTGACCGACTGAACGGTTCTGTGCTTGCGTATAAGTGTTATGAAATGAACGGTAGGTGTGCGCACAAAAGGATATTTTAAAGCTAGCTGTGGGCGCCGCGCTCGTGTAAACATGCAGGCTGAGGGCCCAAGCATACCTGACAGTATAGTATTAAGATCGGTGAAGATCACAACCCCCAACAGTAGCCGGCTTCATACCCGCAAAAATCTGTCATACGGGGCCTAGGTAACAATTTAGGTTGCACAGTGCGATACGCGATTGCCGCGATTCTTCTGGCGTGTAGGACCGCTTGAGGGGTCGCTATTGGATGATTAGGGTTGGGGGCGGCTATTATTGGCGTTCCTTTAGCGCTGCAGGCACCAAAGAACGAAAGAAGTCCGTGTTTATTTAGCCTGAAGTGAAAATTGTCTCGCCATCTCAGTATAGCGACCGAAAGCCTTAATTTTCAAGGTCTCACTGCGCAGTAGTTGAGCAAGCAGCAGCCGTTTGGACTTTTATGCGAAACGCAGGAGCACAAAGTCGGCAAAGAAACTAGGGCAATCAAATATCAGCTGTCCCCGTATAACGCTGCGAGCAGTGCCGCCAGCTGTTGCAAAAGTTTCGACCGCAGTATCACATTCCGTTTTGCTTATTGCTTATCTGCCGGCTTTGTGTGCCGTGTTACGTTTCTTTTGAGAAACCTCGTTCCGCTGTTGGAGAAACTCAGCCAGTTGTGGTGATTTTTATGCAGCCGGACATATCTGGACATCAATGGGAGTCTGGTCAGACTGTCACCTTAGATCCAGATATGTCTGGAGCAGAGCACAGAATTGGAATCAGTGGCATTAACTGCGCAAACTGCTCAGTTGAAATGAGCTGTGAAGCTGCTCCTCAGTCATATACCACTAAGAAGGGACCGAGTCTATATCCAAGTAAGTCTTTCACGTGAACAGTGTTAAGTCTACGGTTCTTCTGGGCTTTCCTTTTCTCTTCGGTTTCTCACAGGGGCCGAGACACCGCGTATTGTGCAAAATAATGCAGCCTTCTCCGTTTTGCAAACTATTCTGCATTTTTTCCATTCACTGACTCTACGAGCCATTGAAAAAGGAAGATGAGACTAGCAACGGGCGAGAGCACAAAATTGCTGCCGATTGTGCCGCTCTCACACGCACTCGCGTGATACGGAGGGAGAGGGCGCCTACGCTGGGTGCAGTGTTGACCCGGAGCTGCACTCGCCGGAGATGAGCAAACAGGGACAAAAGGCGAAGCGCTGCCTGGAAGTCACCGCCACTCTGTGCCCAGGCGTGCAAGCGCTCAGAGACAGATTAAATCGGGGTCCGCAGCGGCAGCAGGGAGGTCGAGGTGTCAAGCGGCCCGGTTCGCTCCGTCGATCTGACGTAAGAGCGTTATGGCGATTTCCACGGGTCGATCTCGGCGGAAGCCGCGGCGTGGGAGAGGCCGCGATTGCTGCGGCTCGGGGACTGCGTGCTCTGAATCGGCGAGCGGAGCGCGTCTGGCGTGCGCCGCTCCGAAGCGGAGGGGAAAGTTTGTCCCGAATCCGCGAGTGGAAGTCATTAGAAGTGTTTCCTTGAGAGCCAGAAGGAGGGGGAAGGGGGGTGGGAGGTGCCGAAGCGCGTAGGCGCTGCAGTCGTTCCCCCCAAGCAACGAAGAGAAGGAAGTCCCAGGCGCAGTAACGCTGGCTGCTCACTGAGCAGGGGCTAGGCTTCCTTTGATGGCTTTAAGTGCTTCTGAGCAACTGTGCGGTTCTGCGTTGAAGGAAATATAAACAAAAAAACTTCAAATCATAGCCGCGCGGAAGAGGAGGCCGACTGGTGCGGCTGAAATTTAATTAGCACTGCTTCAACTAAACAAGTAAATAAACAGAAATCAATTATTTACTAAACATCCCGACTACAGTCGGTGGCATAAGAAGACCGAGCGGAGCTCCTAAGAGATCAGCCGGCCATGCCCCGATCTCGCCCAAACACCCTCCCCGGAAGTACCATGGACGGGGGACGCAAGCCCGCTAGGCACGACCATGAGGGATGCAACATCCTAACAGCCGATATATACTTGCTACACACAACAAATAAAGCCGAGCGCACAGCTGCAGCTGCGCTACATGCGGCATGCGTCATGCTGGGCATACTTTCGGGTTTCGGTCCTCGTCGAGTTACTACCAGTAGTGCAGCCAGGTTCGAAGCCTTCGCACAGCCGTCTCGTCGGCCAAATGCCTCGGCCGCCGAACCACCCCGGCGGCTTGCAGCTCACACCACACACCTCATGCAGTGTCGAGCGGCCGTATTCAGCGGCGAGTGAATGCGTGCGTCGGAAAGGATCATTCGCGACAATGAGCCGAACGCGCGTTTGCGGCCACCAAGGATCGGCCATAAGACCCTAAAATAGGCTCTAGCGCCGAATGCGCGCCTGTTGGAACGAAAGAATAAACGGCAGCTAACGACGGGCGCTTCTAGGCGAGCAGAACAACGGCGGGAAATAAGATAAACGCGTTGCCGGAAGTGCGTCTCCATCTTAGCGAGCGAGCCCGAGGCAGCGCTGCAGGCGACGCGGACCGCAACGTTCGCGCCTCTGTTCTCTTGCATGCGGCTGAATGTCTCCATGGAGTTTTGTTTGGCAGCTGTTTAGTCATTAGGCTTGTCTTTGTTTCGTAGTTATTCGCCTCGCCCGCTAGTCTCGCTGCCGTTCTCTTATGGCCCTTCTGCACCTGTCGCTTCGCTTTGCATGTTCCATAAGGTGGTCAGGCCGAGGGAGAGGGGGGAGCGAAGACGAAGCAGAATATGCAAACAAAAAGAAGGGAGGGGTGAGGGCCAAATAGCCTCCCTTCCCCTGCCGCGCCTCTAACCCGATGGGGCACTTTTTATAGGCACGAGTCACCTAGTTTAGCTGAGCCCCCTTCCTTTCGTTTCTTCGGCTGTTTAGCTGCGCCCCCTTCTTACATCGCCTTCCTGATGCGATTTGCTTGTTCCAGTCTCGCGTGCCGGCCGCTGTTACGTGATCCCCTCGACAACGCGAGCTCGAATGACGGCGCGAGCAGTGAAAAAAAAAAAGGTGCAAGAGGGAAACACACAAGCAAAGCGCGACGAACCGAAAGCAGCGCCACGCTCACGGCGCCGGAAAACTCTAGTCATGTCCGCGACTAGTTCGCTCATTCCCGCGACGTCGCCGGCACTCTTTTGTACGTTTCCGGAAACCGCGATTTTTTTTTTGTATTCTTCCCCACGGAACTCCTCTCTCTCTCTCTTTCAGCTTCCTTCTTATTATTCTCCTGCGTAGGTAAGGGAGGTTAATTAACACCCTACACAGACGATAATATCCTGCTTCATTTGACTGCGTGCGCCTGTCCTTCTTGCATCTGCATGACCTGCCGTTCTTGGCGCCTTTCCTTCCATGGAGCGCCCGCTGCTTTCTTCTACTGGTTCTCGTAACCTCATCGTGACGCTTTCTTCGCTACTCTCGGCGCGAAAGGAAGAGGCGAGAGGTGCTCCGCTTCCCCCGTGGATGCTTGAAAGAACCGTGGCGGTGGAATAACACATCGTGTCATCCACACTTGGCAGCTTCCCGCTATTGTTCCGCGCATAACAAAGCCGGAGTTTACGCAGCAGCGCAACCTCACCCCGGAAGAAACTTCCCGGCTCACCCTGACCACTACGCCGTTGCTGTTCTCGGCAGTCGTGACTATATGCGA